>PYXC01000822.1:105000-112500 GCA_015244755.2 Tenualosa ilisha
AATACACACACACACACACACACACACACACACACACACACACACTCATGATGCTGGGGGCGGCCCAACTATTCACACACACACTCGCTCTCAGCAAAGGGTAATACACACACACACACACACACACACACACACTCTCATGATGCTGGGGGCGGCCCAACTATTCACACACACACTCGCTCTCAGCAAAGGGTAATGCACACACACACACACACACACACACACACACTCATGATGCTGGGGGCGGCCCAACTATTCACACACACACTCGCTCTCAGCAAAGGGTAATACACACACACACACACACACACTCTCATGATGCTGGGGGCGGCCCAACTATTCACACACACACTCGCTCTCAGCAAAGGGTAATACACACACACACACACACACACACACACACACACACTCATGATGCTGGGGGCGGCCCAACTATTCACACACACACTCGCTCTCAGCAAAGGGTAATACACACACACACACACACACACACACACACACACACACACTCATGATGCTGGGGGCGGCCCAACTATTCACACACACACACTCGCTCTCAGCACAGGGTAATACACACACACACACACACACACACTCTCATGATGCTGGGGGCGGCCCAACTATTCACACACACACTCGCTCTCAGCACAGGGTAATACACACACACACACACACACACTCGTGATGCTGGGGGCGGCCCAACTATTCACACACACACTCGCTCTCAGCAAAGGGTAATACACACACACACACACACACACAGACACACACTCATGATGCTGGGGGCGGCCCAACTATTCCCACACACACTCGCTCTCAGCAAAGGGTAATACACACACACACACACACACACACACACACACACTCATGATGCTGGGGCGGCCCAACTATTCACACACACACTTGCTCTCAGCACAGGGTAATACACACACACACACACACACACACACACACACACACAGACACACACACACACACTCATGATGCTGGGGGCGGCCCAACTATTCACACACACACTCGCTCTCAGCACAGGGTAATACACACACACACACACACACACACACACACACACCCTCGCTCTCTTAGCACAGGATTACATTCACATTTATGTGATTGATGCTTTTATCCAAAGCGACTTACAAAAGAGGATAATATCATTAATAACTGATGACATTATGAATTGATAACATTCAAGCTGCAGCACAATGAAAAACTAACTAAGAGAGCCGATTGCTGACAGGAAATCTGCAGTATCTGGAGATGAGTGCAATAGGGTTAGGGTTAGGGAGATGGGAGGGGCAATAGTGCAATAAGAGGGCAGTCTGGAGAGATGGGAGGGGCAATAGTGCAATAAGAGGGCAGTCTGGAGAGATGGGAGGGGCAATAGTGCAATAAGAGGGCAGTCTGAGAGATGGGAGGGCAATATGTAATAAGAGGGCAGTCTGGAGGATGGGAGGGCATGTAATAGAGGGCAGTCTGGAGAGATGGGAGGGGCAATAGTGCAATAAGAGGGCAGTCTGGAGAGAGTGGGAGGGGCAATAGTGCAATAAGAGGGCAGTCTGGAGAGATGGGAGGGGCAATAGTGCAATAAGAGGGCAGTCTGGAGAGATGGGAGGGCAATAGTGCAATAAGAGGGCAGTCTGGAGAGATGGGAGGGCAATAGTGCATAAGAGGGCAGTCTGGAGAGATGGGAGGGGCAATAGTGCAATAAGAGGGCAGTCTGGAGAGATGGGAGGGCAATAGTGCAATAAGAGGGCAGTCTGGAGAGATGGGAGGGCAATAGTGCAATAAGAGGGCAGTCTGGAGAGATGGAGGGCAATAGTGAATAAGAGGGCAGTCTGGAGAGATGGGATGGGGCCAATAGTGCAATAAGAGGGCAGTCTGGAGAGAGTGGAGGGGCAATAGTGTAATAAGAGGGCAGTCTGGAGAGATGGGAGGTGCAATAGTGCAATAAGAGGGCAGTCTGGAGAGTGGGAGGGGCAATATGTAGTGCAATAAGAGGGCAGTCTGGAGAGAGAGTGGGAGGGGCAATAGTGCATAAGAGGGCAGTCTGGAGAGATGGGAGGTGCATTGTAAGTGCATTGCTGGTATTCAGAATCAAGCCAGCAGATATTCTGGGTCTTCAGGGTTTCTTGAAGGTGGAGGTGTCTGTTGGGGTGGGTGAGTGGTAAAGGGCTTTCAGAGGGTATTGATCCAGGCAACCACCCTGCAGGGACATCAGTCAGTGCAGTTGGGTGAACAGAGGTGTGACAGAGCTGGGTGTCATCAGCATAGCAGTGATAGGAGAAGCCATGGGAGTGGATGATGGGACACACACACACACACTCATGATGCTGAGGGCAGCGCAACTACTCTCTCTCTCTCTCACACACACACACACACACACACACACAGTGTGGCTTATGGGATGGCCTGTGGATGCTAGTGTTAGGGGTTAGGGTTAGGGCCTGCTTTCCTTTGGCCTTTTGCCAAGACTGGGTGCTAGTGTTAGGGGTTAGGGTTAGGGTTAGGTCCTGCTTTCCTTTGGCCTTTTGCCAAGACTGGGTGCTAGTGTTAGGGGTTAGGGTTTAGGTTTAGGGTTAGGTCCTGCTTTTCCTTTGGCCTTTTTGCCAAGACTGGGTGCTAGTGTTAGGGGTTAGGGTTTAGGGTTAGGGCCTGCTTTTCCTTTGGCCTTTTGCCAAGACTGGGTGCTAGTGTTAGGGGTTAGGGTTTAGGGTTAGGGCCTGCTTTTCCTTTGGCCTTTTGCCAAGACTGGGTGCTAGTGTTAGGGTTAGGGGTTAGGGGTTAGGGTTAGGGCCTGCTTTTCCTTTGGCCTTTGCCAAGACTGGGTGCTAGTGTTAGGGGTTAGGGTTAGTGTTAGGGCCTGCTTTTCCTTTGGCCTTTTGCCAAGACTGGGTGCTAGTGTAGGGGTTAGGGGTTAGGGGTTAGGGTTAGGGCCTGCTTTTCCTTTGGCTTTTGCCAAGACTGGGTGCTAGTGTTAGGGTTTAGGGTTTAGGGTTAGGGCTGCTTTTCCTTTGGCCTTTTGCCAAGACTGGGTGCTAGTGTTAGGGGTTAGGGTTTAGGGTTAGGGCCTGCTTTTCTTTGGCCTTTTTGCCAAGACTGGGTGCTAGTGTTAGGGGTTAGGGGTTAGGGGTTAGGGTTAGGGCCTGCTTTTCCTTTGGCCTTTTGCCAAGACTGGGTGCTAGTGTTAGGGGTTAGGGTTTAGGGTTTAGGGTTAGGGCCTGCTTTTCCTTTGGCCTTTTGCCAAGACTGGGTGCTAGTGTTAGGGGTTAGGGTTTAGGGTTAGGGCCTGCTTTTCCTTTGGCTTTTGCCAAGACTGGGTGCTAGTGTTAGGGTTAGGGGTTAGGGGTTAGGGTTAGGGCCTGCTTTTCCTTTGGCCTTTTGCCAGACTGGTGCTAGTGTTAGGGGTTAGGGTTTAGTGTTAGGGCCTGCTTTTCCTTTGGCTTTTGCCAAGACTGGGTGCTAGTGTTAGGGGTTAGGGGTTAGGGTTAGGGCTGCTTTTCCTTTGGCCTTTTGCCAGACTGGGTGCTAGTGTTAGGGTTTAGGTTTAGGGTTAGGGCCTGCTTTTCCTTTGGCCTTTTGCCAAGACTGGGTGCTAGTGTTAGGGGTTAGGGTTTAGGGTTAGGGCCTGCTTTTCCTTTGCCTTTTGCCAAGACTGGGTGCTAGTGTTAGGGGTTAGGGGTTAGGGGTTAGGGTTAGGGCCTGCTTTTCCTTTGGCCTTTTGCCAAGACTGGGTGCTAGTGTTAGGGTTAGGGTTTAGGTTTAGGGTTAGGGCCTGCTTTTCCTTTGGCCTTTTGCCAAGACTGGGTGCTAGTGTTAGGGGTTAGGGGTTAGGTTTAGGGTTAGGGCCTCCGCGGTCTCATTGTCAGCTCTTAAATCCTTACTTGTATAATTCTGTACAGTTCACCTAGAAATGAGCCCCTTTGACTGGTGCTTATTCTCTGTTGCATCTAGCCTGGCTGGCTGGAACAGTGTGTTGTGTGTGTGTGTGTGGTGTGTGTGTGTGTGTGTGTGTGTGTGTGTGTGTGTGCTCGTGTGTGTGCACGTGTGTGTGCGTCTGCTCATGTGGTGTTCTGTTCCTCAGCTCTTGTGACCCCGTAGTTGATCCCAAAGACAACTTAGCCGTCGGCCTGCTACTGAACAGGTAAGTGTGTGTGTGTTTGTCCCTCTGCGTTTGTTTGTGTGTGTAGGGTGTTTGCATGGATACTGCAGGTGTGTGTGGACAACATGGGACCCATAACACAAATATATTTGTGTGTGTGTGTGTGCAGGGTGTTTGCATGCTTACTGCAAGTGTGTGTGGACATCACGTTGCCGTCTTCAATTGTCCAGAAGCTTCAGCGTTCCTGCTCTCTACTCAGTGTTCCCACTCAGTGTAAAACCAACTGGTAAAACATACACAGACAGTCGCACACACACACACACACACACACACAAATTTAAAGCTGTGCTAAGTTAGCCCTGGTTGAAATGGCAGCTAGCGCCTCCAGGCTGCGCTAAGTTAGTCCTGGTTGGTCACTCAGGTTATGCTAAGTTAGCCATGATTGAATTAGCAGACAGTTTCCTCAGGTTATGCTAAGTTAGCCATGGTTGACTTAGCAGATAGTTTCCTCAGGTTATGCTAAGTTAGCCATGATTGAATTAGCAGATAGTTTCCTCAGGTTATGCTAAGTTAGCCATGGTTGACTTAGCAGATAGTTTAAGCTTTTTAAAGTGCCTTTTGTCCTGCATGCACTATTTTGGAACAACTGAATGCATTACCAGTGGGTATAAAGTGCATTCAAAATGCTTTTCTGTATTATTTAAAGACACTTTAGACCTGGGAACAAAACTAGACACTAGACTGAGAACAGTGTGAGCTGACCTGTCCTGCGGGACCAGGAGAACACACAGAAGACAACCTGCCATTTTAAAGCTAGCAGAGACTCAGAGCCTGTGGCAGGGCATTCAGAGACTATAAACCCACACCACAGACCAACAGCAGCATCTCTCTGCTCAATGACCTCAACAGCTTCTTCCACGGTTTGAAGAACAAAACAACACACGTCCATAGAGAACTGCACCCCCCCACCCTCCCACAATCAGGCTCTGTGTCTGTCTGCTGCCAGTGTGAAGAGGACACTCTCCAATATCAACACCCGCAAGTCAGCAGGTCCAGACGACATCACTGGTCGTGTGCTGAAGGACTGCGCACAGGAACTTAAGGATGGAGACTCGATGTTGTTCCATCATACTTCAAGGCCACCACCATCATACCTGTGCCAAAGAAACCTACTCCATCCTACTTCAATGACTACCGCCCTGTGGCACTGACCCTCATCATCATGAAATGCAGCTGATCATGCAACACATCCACCCCACCCTGGACCCCTTCCAGTTTGCAGACCGAGCCGAACGGTCCGCTGAGGATGCAATCTTCTCTGCCCTCCACCCAGCCCTCTCCCACATGGACACAAAAGACTCATATGTGAGAATGCTGTTCATAGACTTCAGTTCACCATTCAACACCTCATTCAACTCATCTGCAAACTAGATGCAACGCCTCACTATTCAACTGGCTGCTGGACTTCCTTAGTGGGAGGAAGTTGCACAAGTTAGCAACAACACCTCAAGCAGCATCACACTGAGCACAGGGGCCCCTCAAGGCTGTGTGCTCAGGCCCCTGCTCTTCACCCTGCTGACACATTACTGCACACCAACCTACAGCACCAATCACATGGTGAAGATGGTGGACGACAGCTCTGGTGGGTCTCATCACCAAGAATGACAGGACCCACTACAGGAAGGTTGACCTTCTGACCACATGGTGTAGAGACAACAACCTCCTGCTGAATGTCAGCAAGACCAAGAAGATTGTTGTTGACTTCCAGAGAGGCCACACCCAACACCCACCACTGCACATCAATGGTGCTGCCATGGAGAGTGAGCAGCACCAAATTCCTGGGGTGCACATCAGTGAGGACCTCTCCTGGACCACCAACACTGCATCACTGGTGAAGAAAGCACAGCAGCACCTCTACTTCCTCTGCAAACTCAAGCAAGCGAGAGCTCCTCACCCATCATTGGGTGCCACTGAGAGCCTCCTCACCAGCTGCATCACTGTGTGGGGTGGGAGCTGCCCTGTTTACATAGTGAAAGATCATTGGTGCCCCACTCCCTCTGATCCCTCCCCTTCTCCCTTCTGATATTTATGTCTTGTGATCTTTGAAGTACAGTTTAAGAAAAGCATGTTATACGAAATATACTTTCCTTTTACTTAAGGTAATTTAAATGTGTTACTGATATATTAAAATGCCCCTCTTTCCAACTTGGGTGATTTGCTGTCTCAGGCTGAGTTCTGTGATTGATTGGCTGTGTCAAGGATGACGTGCTTTGTGATTGGCTGTGTCAAGGATGAGTGTGCTTTGTAAATGGCTGTGTCAAGGATGAGCGTGCTTTGTAATTGGCTGTGTCAAGGATGAGCGTGCTTTTGTAATTGGCTGTGTCAAGGATGAGTGTGCTTTGTGATTGGTTGCCTCAAGGCTGAACATGGTCAGTGATTGATTCATGCTCTGTTATTGGTTGGTTTAGGCTGAGCATGCTCTGTTATTGGTTGGTTTAGGCTGAGCATGCTCTGTTATCGGTTGGTTTAGGCTGAATGTTCAAGCGGTGCGTGTGTGGGACGATCTTCTGCTGACTGCGGTTCTAAAGGGGCAGAACATCAGCGGCAGAACCAATAGGAAGAACACTTCAGTCAGTGTGCTCAGGGAGAACCCCGCTGTGGTGACCGCACGTGTCCACCAGCTACTGCAGCGGAACAGGTGTGTACGCACACATAAACACACAACATATCCGCCAGCTACTGCAGCAGACCAGGTATGTACACACACACACACACACACACACACACACACACACACACACACACATACACACAACATATCCACCAGCTACTGCAGCAGAACAGGTTTGTACACACACACACACATCCACCAGCTACTGTAGCATAACATGGTATGTACACACAGACACACACACACACACACACGCTTGTCTGCACTTAAAAATTCCCTCTACACCTCTGCATAGGTAGTGGCCATCTTCTAGTCATTCTGGACTTTGATGATTGATGAATGAAAATTGAATTCACATGTTAAAATGGGAAGACGTTGCTCCATGATTGTGATTTGTGACCTGGACTTCATATATCACATGCAACATGGGGTGATTTATATATCACATGCAACATGTGATGATTTATTTCAGCTGTTTTGTGTTTGTGATGCAATAGGAAAGAGAATTGCGGAATGTTATGGATGTGACACAGTTCTAAAACAGAATTTAAGCATTTAAAAAAAACAGGAAAAATTGGTTAATCATACAGACATCAACATGAAGATGCTTTGCACAGGATGTTTGAACATTCTTGCCTCAACACTTTCTGAGTAGTGTAAACTTAACGGTACGCTTTTTGAGTCGTGTAAACTTAATGGTACGCTTTTAGAGTAGTGTAAACTTACC
>PYXC01000822.1:117500-123152 GCA_015244755.2 Tenualosa ilisha
GCTCTATCTGCGTAAAATACGGTTCATGTTTAGTTTTTCTGCCTTGTATTCAGTGAACACCACGATTTCCAACACTATATTTACGTTCAACATACACACTTGAGCCTTGGACATTATTTGTCTGTAAGTAGATGTTTTGTGTTAGCATATGATATGAGGTAAAACTGAATTTGGTTGGTTTAATTTGGTTTAATCGGCTCTACATGTAATGTTTGTTTCTTATGTTTAGCGGCTAGTCATGCTAGGTGTCGTCATGGCCGTGTTGGCTAAAAATAGATTTCCACTGGGGACTGTGATTGTGGTTAGTGACTATGTTGACTGTAACATTCATTATGTGAAATTTATGTATCTTTATTTCTTTACTTTCTTGAAGTTTCACAAAAAATTAAATATAAATTCACATGCAAACGTGGATTTATGAACGAGTGCCGGCCATCATTCAAGTGTTAGCTACTGTCTGGTTCTGCAAACAGACCGGACCGTAGTCGAGGGCCGCAGAGTGAACCCCACTACAACCAAACAAGACAAGTCCGACATTTGGAAACATAAAGTTTAAAAACAAATGCAAACGATGAATAGAAGCGCTATTCACAGTGCAGGGAGAGAAATGAAACAAATGACCCAATCCCAATGAATTGCATAAATGGCGTGTTTCTCTTGCGGGACGGAAAAAGACAAATCAATGCATCTCTGTTACTGTGCGGGTAGAAATGCTCAGAGTTTTGTGGGTTGCGGGCGGGAGTGGACATACACATCACGGGTGCGGGCGGACAGGGTGCGCACATGTTGTGGGTGCGGGTGGTAATGGTCAGAAATTCAGTGGGAGCGGGCAGGAGCAGGATGATTCTCTAGTGTGGACCCTGCTGGGAGTGAAATGAAGTTGCATCGAATTACTTGATGCAAAGGGCAAGACATGAATCAAAGCCAGCACTAGTTGTTTTGATCAACTTTTACTCCACATTATAATAATAATTAACACCCTTCAGGCTGTATGATGTGCAAACTTTGTGAACACAAAGAGCTGCTGAGACGGGGACGGGCTGGGAGAAAACTAAATTGTGGGCATAGTGGCCTGTGTAGTTTCCTTTCAGTTCAGGCCCATTGCTTTTTCCGCATTTCATGTTTTACTCAGTAGCAGGGATTTTCCAGTGTAGTGAAGTAAAATATACTTGAGTCAAAATGTACTTGAGTAAAAGTGAAATTACCTATTTCAAAAACTACTTCAAAAATTGCAAATTACCCCAACAAAAAATACTCAATTACAGTAACGTGAGTAAATATAAGTTGTTACTTTCCACCACCCACCTCCTGGTGGCAGTGGAGATTTTCCTTTTAACAGAAGCAGTTGGTTTGGTGGGAGGGTTCTGGCTAACTTGCGTCATCAGAAACAACAGTGATGGGTCGTTTGTGGAGGCCGTTTAAATAACTCTGCCATGCTCTCCGAGTCACGTGACCATCTTCCTCACCTTTCTCAGAGTCAGCGGGCTGTTTGGGATGTGCCGAAACAAACACGTCCTTGAACATGACATTGATGTTGGCTCTGCAGTTCCCATTAAACAGCACCCGTACAGGGTTAACCCAGTAAAAAATTTGAGGAGGCAAGTAGAGTACATGCTAGCTAATGGTATTGCTGAGCACAGCATGAGTTCCTGGAGGTCGCCGTGTTTGTTAGTTGCAAAGCCTGACAACACGTTTAGATTCTGCACTGACTACCGCCGTGTTGATGCAGTAACTAACCCTGATTGCTATCCTCTCCCGAGGCTGGATGACTGTATTGACCATGTGGGTGAGCTGTTTTTGTCAGCAAGTTTGATCTGCTTAAAGGTTATTGGCAAATACCGCTAACCAACAGGGCCAAGGAAATCTCTGCGTTTGTCACCCCGGATGACTTCCTGTCTTATTAGCTCATGGCTTTCGGCATACGTAATGCCGACTCTCAAACATGCAACATGCAGAAGTTCTCTGATGACAGTGCAATTGTGGGGTGTATTGAAGATGGACAGGAGGGAGAGTACAGGAGCCTTCCGGAAGACTTTGCTACAGTTGAACATCAGCAAAAGCAAAGAAATGTGTATGCTGCCTGTGTCCACTGATGGGATAGATGTAGAGGCTGTCAATACATACTTAGACTGTCCATACTTATAAATACCTTGGACTACTTGACAAGAAACTGGACTGGTCTGCTAACATTGACACACTCTACAAGAAGGGGCAGAGCAAGCTCTGTTTCCTCAGGAGTCTGGAGCTCTACAGCGCCACACAGAGGAGGAGTGAGAGAGTCTGGTCTTCTTCATTCTACACTGCAAACAAAGCCCTCGTTTCTCTCATTTCTCTTGTACAGGCACCCAGTTTCAACGCTTGCATGAGCATCAAACAAAGGCCCTTGTTTCATTCATTCTTCATGGACATGCACCCAGTGTTCCAACCTCGAGTCCTGGTTGGAGTTTTCAAGCTTAAACTTTCAGTCATTGTTAACTTGTTCGTTCAAGTCAAATCGTTGACTTATAACTTGTGCATCCACTGCGAAGCTCCACTTTTCGTTGTTGTTTAGGCCACCCTTAGCAATCTATGTGAAGCAATTGAAGCCCATTTGTTTGAACATGTTAATGATAACCTTAGGTTAGGGTTAATGATAACCTTAGGGTTAGGGTTAATGATAACCTTAGGGTTAGGGTTAATGATAACCCTCATAATGCACCTTGCCATCCTGCCTTTTTGGGAGGACCACTACATAGATCTCTGCTGAGTGTGATTGCGTCATTGCGTAAGCGTGCTACGTCATTTCCTCTTTACACTGTGTTTGTAGCTGTGTGCAACACTAGTCCAAATTGCAGATATTATTATGACCGCCGCTAGCGAAAGCGCTCATATTGGTGTTGCTGCACGTTTTTTCCCTTTTTTTTTTTTTTTTTCACCGATTTTCTGTCAACGATTCCCGGACACTGAAACTCAGGGGAGATGAATGTTGTAGGCATGTGCCCTAGAAGTTTGTGAGCGAATATGAGCTTTTGGCCCCCAAGGGCCCCCCCCCCCACTGTGCCAGTGTCCGTCAAAGAGGGGGAGACCGGCAAAAGTTTTCGCTGAATAACTCGATGAACCTTTCACCCAACAACACGAAATTTTTGTAATATGTCGGTGTTACAGAGACGTATCGACCCAGCCCATAAACACTCACTTGAAGCATAGCGCCACCTACTGATATGGGTAAATGCAAAAATTGGGATTTTGAGTTGGCAATATCTTGGACCGAGAAGCTGGGAACTGCGCAAAATATGTCATGCACGATTACCCTAAAGACTTCTAAAACCACAGCACAAGCCATGAAATTTGGACCATAGGGGGCGCTGTAATTGCAGAAAATGTCATTTTGCCTATTATCTAGAGAATGCTAATGTTTACAGCAATTTTCTTTTTATTGTGAAAACTGCTGACCCTCACGCATTGAAAACACTGGTCGACGCCCACTTCCAATGAAAACGGTTTACGTGAAATTTTAACATTGCCAAAACCGAATCTGAACGAACTCGTCATAGGCCGTTAATGTGAATCTCACCAAATTTGGTATACGTCATCTACAGACAATGCTGACAAAAAGTTATCAAAGGATTTATCTTGAGATAAATTGTTTCGAAGTTACACGTCAATGAACATTGAACACGTAGCTTAAAATTTTTTAAAAGTACATATCTTGGCTTTTAATTGCTCAAATTTGGTCAAACTTGGCATGCCATCTCTAAACTGCTTTTTTTGTCATGTGTACTAAATTTTGTGACATTTCGTCATAGGGGGCGCTGTTTATCGCCGAAGCTAGGTGTCAAAAACCAGTTTTTGTTAAATAACTCGTTAACATTTTTGCCCAAGATAACGATTTTGTGTTAGTATGTTGGTGCTACAGAGACATATCGACCCAGCCCATAAACGCTCACGTGAAGCAAAGCGCCACCTAGTGATTAGGGTAAATGCAAAAATTGGGATTTTGAGTTGCCAATATCTTGGCCGAGAAGGTGGGAACTGCACGAAATATGTCATGCACGATCACCACAAAGACCTCTGAAACCACAGCACATGCCATAAAATTTGGTCCATAGGGGCGCTGTAATTGTAGAAAATGTCATTTTGCCTATTATCTAGAGAATGCTAATGTTTACAACATTTTTTTTTTATCGTGAAATCTATTGAACCTCACGCATGGAAAACACTGGTCGACGCCCACTTCCAACGAAAACAATTTACATGAAATTTGAACATTGCGAAAACGAATCTGAACGAACTCGTCATAGGCCGTTAATGTGAATCTCACCAAATTTGGTATACGTCATCTACAGACAATGCTGACAAAAAGTTATCAAAGGATTTATCTTGAGATAAATTGTTTCGAAGTTACACGTCAATGAACATTTAACACGTAGCTTAAAATTCTTTAAAAGTACATGTCTTGGCTTTTAATTGCTCAAATTTGGTCAAACTTGGCATGCCATCTCTAAACAGCTTTTTGTCATGTGTACTAAATTTTGTGACATTTCGTCATAGGGGGCGCTGTTTATCGCCGAAGCTAGGTGTCAAAAAACAGTTTTTGTTAAATAACTCGTTAACATTTTGCCCAGATAACGATTTTGTGTTAGTATGTTGTGTTACAGAGACGTATCAATCCCAGCCCATAAACGCTCACGTGAAGCATAGCGCCACCTAGTGATAAGGGTAAATGCAAAAATTGGGATTTTGAGTTGCCAATATCTTGGACCGAGAAGGTGGAACTGCACGAAATATGTCATGTACGATCACCACAAAGACCTCTGAAACCACAGCACATGCCATAAAATTTGGTCCATAGGGGCGCTGTAATTGTAGAAAATGTCATTTTGCCTATTATCTAGAGAATGCTAATGTTTATAACATTTTTTTTTTTATCGTGAAATCTATTGAACCTCACGCATGGAAAACACTGGTCGACGCCCACTTCCAACGAAAACAATTTACATGAAATTTGAACATTGCGAAAATGAATCTGAACGAACCCGTCTTAGGCCGTTAATGAGAATCTCACCAAATTTGGTATACGTCATCTGCAGACAATGCTGAAAAAAAGTTATCAAAGGATTTATCTTGAGATAAATTGTTTCGAAGTTACACGTCAATGAACATTGAACACGTAGCTTAAATTTTTCAAAAGTACATATCTTGGCTTTTAATTGCTCAAATTTGGTCAAAGTTGACATGCCATCTCTAAACAGCTTTCTTGTCATGTGTACTAAATTTTGTGACATTTCGTCATAGGGGGCGCTGTTTATCGCCATATATAGGTGTCAAAAGACCTATATATATATATATATTTTTTTTTTATATAATACTCCATACAAGACAATCTTATGACTACCATCTCTACACAAACACCAAGTGGCAAGAGTTCAAATTAACACATGTAGGCTACATACATACTATGACAACACCTACCCTTTCATAAATCACTCCTACACACTACAAAATCACACACAATCTCATTCATTCAAAAAACACATCCATACCCACTTCCAAGACATAATTTCCAATCTAATTCCCACCTCACAACACTGTTCTACCACACACTTGTCATGCCAACAGTTCTCACATTTCAATACATTGCGGCGGTCATACATGTATCGCTATGCGGTACAT
>PYXC01000823.1:7500-10000 GCA_015244755.2 Tenualosa ilisha
AGGTGATATCACTTTTTACAACAATGTCAGAGAGTATTTTCTAAACTTTTAATAAAGCAAAAAAGAAAAATGAATGTTTTTAAATCATTTTTATGTCACTTACATGTCTTCAGGGATCTCTTTAAATCTCCCAGTGGACTATGTGAGAGAGTCACAAAATTGTCCCTCTTGGATTTTGCAAATTTATTGTGATTTTTTGCAATAAAAATATCTGATATTGTGGTGGTGTTTTCATAAAAATTGAGAGGAATTTTGCAATGTTTTTTACTGTAAACTCCATCTACTCTCATCATATCAGTTCTTCAAGGATTTTGCAATTTTGGAGGTTTTTGTTATAATGCTTGATTTTGTGGTGGTGTTTTCAAAACATTTGCAGGGGATTTTGCTTTTTACTTGAAACTCTTCTACATATGCTACCCTGGGAAGAATATAGCAGACATGCTGAGTAATGAAGAAATGAAGAAATATTCAAGATTACAATTTCAGTTGCATCTAAATATCGTATACAGAAACACTAACTATGTTTAATAATATTAGTTTTGATTTGCCATGTTCTCTTGTGCACAACATCCTCTATTTAAAGCTGGAAGTCCGGTACTATTCTGATATGTTTAATTGGTTCTCCTATCATGTTTTAATTCGCAGCAGTAATGTACAGTAATGTTGTAAGGTTAACACTGCCAGGTTTCAAAAACTGAAAATGGTTAACATTTGAGAAAATCCATTCTGTTGTAGAGCAATGTTTTGTTAATGAATGTTGAAGAGTAATCCAAAAGTAATCAAATGTAATTAGTTACATTTCTATGTAAAAATAATTGAAATCGTTACATTACTATTACATTTTAAATAGGGTAACTTGTAATTGTGATACATTACATTTCCAAAGTAACTTTCCCAACACCGACTATGCATATTAGAATCAGAGGCTTTCAGACATGTACATTTATATTTATGCATTTAGCAGGGACTTTTTTCTGAAGCAACTTACATTTGTCAACTATCAGTTAGTTCAGGGCCAGTCTCCCTGCTATGCTACCACCTCAAACCGCAGCAGACCTCTTCTCTACTTCCTTTCTGCACTTCTTTTGATTGGTCAGCAGCTCTCAGGAATTTGACTGATCAGTTCTCAGGAATTTGACTTTTCATCCTCCAAACCCAATCACAGCCTCTGATGTGCCCCTGGGTGCATAGGGAGACTGGGTCCGTGATTAACTGTGACTGTAAGATTCTAAAAGCCCTGTTTGTGCACACCGGTACAAGTGGGAGAGCAAAAGGGACTTTTCCCTCTGAAGGTTTTTAATGCAGAGTTCTTGAAGGATTGTCGTGTGGAGATATGGCTGAAAACCAACCAAACACATGTGAGAGAGAGAGAGAGAGAGAGAGAGAGAGACAGAGAGAGAGACAGAGAGAGAGAGTGTATGTGTGAGAGAGAAAGAGAGCAAATATTTCATCAGACCATCTACAACTGAGAAGTTAAGGTTGTGTGGCACGCGCTGCAGTTGTATGTTCTGTCTAATTGTTGCTTTTGACTGTCCTGCCTGTGGGCCTTTGCAAATGCTACTGTGTGTTTCTGCACATGCTACCCTCTGCTGTCTTTGCACATCCTGCTGTACGCCGTCTGCAGGGAGCCAGAGGAGCAGAGAACGGAGGAGCAGAGAACGGAGGAGAAGAGGACAGAGGAGCAGAGGACAAAGGAGAAGAGGATAGAGGAGCAGAGGACAGAGGAGCAGAGAATGGAGGAGAAGAGGATAGAGGAGCAGAGGACAAAGGAGAAGAGGATAGAGGACAGAGGAGCAGAGAACAGAGGAGCAGAGGGCAGAGGATAGAGGAGCAGAGGACAGAGGAGCAGAGGACAGAGGAGCAGAGAATGGAGGAGAAGAGAACAGAGGAGCAGAGGACAGAAGAGCAGAGGACAGAGGAGCAGAGAACGGAGGAGAAGAGGACAGAGGAGCAGAGGACAAAGGAGAAGAGGATAGAGGACAGAGGAGCAGAGAACAGAGGAGCAGAGGGCAGAGGATAGAGGAGCAGAGGACAGAGGAGCAGAGAATGGAGGAGAAGAGAACAGAGGAGCAGAGGGCAGAGGACAGAGGAGCAGAGGACAGAGGAGCAGAGGACAGAGGAGAAGAGAACAGAGGAGCAGAGGACAGAGGAGCAGAGAACGGAGGAGAAGAGGACAGAGGAGCAGAGGACAGAGGAGCAGAGAATGGAGGAGAAGAGAACAGAGGACAGAGAGCTCACTTGAGCGGTGGCACAAGCTGGTGTAGATTTATGGAAGTTTGAGTGAATTACAGTCACGTGTGCTGAGTGCACTTCATAAAGAAGACAATCCAGAGGCACAGGACTCCCCCATCGCTCAGGAACCCAACAGAGTCTCTCCCTGCAGGCTCTCCTTTCCTCCTCTCTCCTTTCCTCTAATCTCCTCCTCCTCTCCTCTCTCTTCTTCTCTCTGTTCCTCTTCCTCTCTGCACTGCTCTCCTCTCCTTTCCTGAGAGAGAACCCT
>PYXC01000823.1:25000-27500 GCA_015244755.2 Tenualosa ilisha
CCTTGACCGGGTTCTGTGTGATCCTGTGTGATCATGTGTGATCCTGTGTGATCCTGTGTGATCCCTTGTGTTCCCTCACTGGATTTGGCAGCTGTCTGACAACATCTCACCATTCGCCTAATTGCAGTGTATTCAGCCTTCATTCTCACCGACCTTCCGGGCCGCTTGCAGCTTTGTTGCGTCCTTGTTGTCGTTTCCCCAGCCGCTGACACTTTTCAAGTCTCTCCTCTCCTCCTCTCCTCCTCTCCCCCTCCCCTCCTCTCCTCTTCTCCTCCTCTCCCCTTTCCTCCTCTCCTCCTCTCCTCCTCTCCCCTCCCCTCCTCTCCTCCTCTCCCCCTTTCCTCCTCTCCTCTTCTCCTCCTCTCCCCCTTTCCTCCTCTCCTCTTCTCCTCCTCTCCTCCTCTCCTCGCTGTGCTCTGCTGTTCCGCAACAGTTTTGTCTCGTTAGTCTCCCCTCGCCTCTCGTCTTTCGTCCTCATCTCGTGTTTACCATGATTTGGCCTGAAAGGCGCGTCGTCTTCTCCCCAGGGCCCTCGGGGGAGCCGGACGGACCGACGGTGCTCAGAACTTCAGGGAAAAATGGCAGAACGCTCTAGAACCGTCAGAGCACACAGCCTGTCAACAGACAGCTTATGCAACTAATGTCATTGTCAGTGGCGCAAATTAGATCTGCTTAATTTACATTCAAACGCCAGCTAAAAATAGTGGCGGCGCTGACACGCTCATGGCTCGCTGGCACACGGAAGAAAGGAATGGCTCGTGCTGCGCGGGAGAGGCAGGCAGGCAGGCAGGCAGGCAGGCTGGCATTCAGTGTGTGCTCACAAAACAGGCACCATCACGGGGCTGACAGTCGCTGACAGGGGAGGTGCGGGATGTGTGATGTGAACTTTGGGTCAGAGCGAGAACGTTTCTGTCCTTTTACCTCGTAATGAGCACACGCACCCGAGAGAGTGTGAACATGGGCCCGCGCTATCTTACAAGGTGTATGAGGTGTGTGTGTGGTAGTGTGGTAGTGTGTGTGTGTTTATGTGTGTGTGTGTGCGTGGTAGTGTGGTAGTGTGTGTGTGTGTGGATGCGGTATTTAGATATAGTAAGTGTATGTGTTCTGGCATCTTGTATAATGTGTTCCCTAAAGCCCACTACAGGGAGCGAGAAGCAGTAATGACTGAGGTCCAGTGAAACACAGTGGAGTTCTGTGATCAGGGAATATTTGTGATGGTCGCTTAGAGATCAGTGGACTTTTCCTTCTTCTTTTACTCTCTGAACAGCAGTAGAACATACACTGCAGTGGTGCTGAAGGTTAATGTAAGATGCTGTTTATGCATAGAGATGATCTTTTTTAAAAGTCTGAAGTGTAGTCAGGGTAAATGTGCAGACCAGTTAGGCCCATACATGCATTCACCAGGGTGAGGATCAACATCAGCTTAATCCTTTAGCCTGGTTTGTAAGGTCCACATACGTGTCTGTTTACCATTTGATTTACCTACAGGCAGCATAAGGGTCACCTCAGTGGCTTCCTATCATGAATTAGGAGACAAGACCTAATTGGGGACATATGTAAGCATGTCTCGGACAATCTAATACACACCTACTGAACTTGTCTGAACGCTGGTATGGGTTTTGGGTTAGCAACAAATAACAAATATGAGACAATAGCCATTTTGGAAAGATTACTGTTCTGAAGTTGTAGAACCTGATAATGTAATCATTTGTAATAATAATAATAATAATGTAAAAACTCACAATACTAATAATTTGATACAGTTTTACATTATTGGGAATTTATTACAATATTAATTTAGCCCTTGAATTTGTACAGTCTGATAATTGTAATAACTCTGGTCAATGTTGTAGTAGCTGGCTGCCATTTTTCGGGGTCCAAGCGGTTAAGATTGGAAATCATCTTGCTCTCCTCATCTCTACCCTGCTGCTTTGCTATGAAGGCATGTCCATTTGGGGAGCACAGTGCAGACTCCAGAATAAGGAATCCCCTAGTCCAGATGACAGAGGATGGAGATGTACCTCAATATTGAACTCAGAAATTTAATTAAATTAAATCCAATCTTTGCCTTAACCGTCAGGTTTGGCCAGACTCTCTTTGTGTGGGTAGAGTATCAAGTCACAGCAGTTATAGACACTGTGTGTGTGTGTGTGTGTGTGTGTGTCATGATGTAGGTTCTCTCATAAGCCTGTCTTTAATAACAGTAGGCGTGGGAAACTGTAAGATAAAGGGGTGTCATGGTGGATGATGAAGAAGTCCCACGTCCACTGGACACACTAGAGACTCACCTGATATCTTAATTGCTTAACGAGGACGGGGGGTCGTTAGAGCAGCAGAGATATCCCATGAGCCTTTGTTTTAATGAGGTCTTTGCCCCCCTGGAGCGTTCAGACAACTCCCCTCTGGTTGTCATGGTGGGTATTATGGGATGGGCCGAGATAATTTAGAATAAGGTGGATATTCTTATCTTTTATTACAGCTGATGAGGGACCACACATAG
>PYXC01000823.1:37500-40000 GCA_015244755.2 Tenualosa ilisha
GTCACACTAACAAGCATCGCTATGACAACAGTGTTGACTGAAGGTATTGTCATTGGGCTCTTATCTGGAGGTGACGAGTGGCAGTGAGAACAGTCGTCGTGGAAACCAGCATGTGGTGTTGGGGGCGACACACCAGGTTTCAAAGAGGCCAGACTACATGGCCATGCAAAGGCCACACACACACACACACACACACATAGAAACAGTAGATACACACACATTATACATGTACAAATACCACACCCACTGACACACATAAATGCACACAGAAAGATGTATTAGGCGCACACACCTACTATACACAAACTACTTCCTAATCCTACACACACACACCTTGCACACACACACACAATCAGTAACTTTCTCTCATGGAGCATGGAGAGATTAGCCCTTTCTTCTGATTCCTCACTCCATAAATGTCAGGCTTGGTTGTTCTCACCAATTATGAAGTTGAGCTGAAACAGCTAATTCTGAAGGCCAGACATTTCCAGAAGCTTCTTCCACAGGGAATTCTCTTCGGTGTTCCACAGGGAATCCTATTAGGCCCCCTCCACAGTGAATTCTCTTAAGTGTGGGAGAACACCACCAGTTGTCCCTCAGACAGTTAGCTGCTTTGCCTGCCCTGGTTTATTACCCCAGGGGTGGGGTAACTGGGGAGGGGACTGAGGTGTAGTGGGGTAAATGGCTAAGCTCCTAAAATATCCTAAAAGTAGGTAGCTGTCCAGGGTCCTGAAATATCTGAGTAGGTAGCTGTCCAGGGTCCTGAAATATCTGAGTAGGTAACTGTCCAAAGTCCTAAAATGTCTCAGGTTTGAGCTACTCCCTGAGGGAGGGAAGAAACAAGGCATTTGAGGAGGGTGACAAAGTCTAACTGAGACTAACAAAGGTTAACTGAGGGAGAAGTCTTAATTTACTTGATTTGATTTGATTTATGTTTTTTATACCGCTAGCATGCTAACCAAGCTCCTGCAAATGCATCTCATCATTGGGAAAGCAAACTAGCTGTTCAGTTAGACTTGGTCTGAATCCAGCTGGTCTTAAGTAAACATGTCCTCCAAGCTGAAAAGATGTCCTATTGACTTAGTGTGTTTGCACCAAGCCTCTTTGTCCACAGAGTGATCCACTTGTTGGCTGAACTTCAGAAGCAGACAGCATTTCTGCTTCTGTCACGGAAGAATCCGGAGGAGCTGCGCTCCAAGCTAAACCCTTTGAAAAATAGATGACCCCCAAGCCTGCGCTGTGGCTTGCGTGCTATGTTGTGTCTCCCCTGAATGTTAGACTGTAACAAAACATTTCCCTAAACACAACACAAAAGTGATCTCGCACTCTTAGCACTCGCTTAGCAACTCCACACAGCTATTCAGAAACGACATGAAATGGACCATAGTTTTATGCACAGATTGGTGTGTGTGTGTGTGTGTGTGTGTGTGTGTGTTACAATCAGGCTCAGAATCACAACTAAAACAAGGAGGACATGGAACATGGCATTGACAAATAATGACTTTACATAATGGATTAGAAAGTCTATCCACCTTAAAAACAAGCCATGGGTCAGTCAGTGGATGAGTAGTGTTGAGTGGCGCAGGCATGCAGTGTTAGTGTAGTGACACGGCGCTGAATGAAAAGAAATAAAACAATACAAAACAAAACAAAGGAAATGCAGACGTGCAGTTCAGACCCACAAGCACACACTATCCAAAAGCCCCGTTAGAAAGGGGGCGTGTCAGTGCCGCCTTAACAAACGCCAAAGCCAGAATCAGCGACAACACTCAGAGCCGTCACAGTGTGTGTGTGTGTGTGTGTGTGTGTGTGTGTGTGTGTGCGTGCGTGTGTGTGTGCGCGCGCACGTGTGTGTGTGTGTGCGTGTGTGTGTGTGGAGGGGGTGTAAGGACTAGCTTATTAGTTTTACGTGGGGGTCCAGGTTATCTGAGGGAAAGGCTTGCACACTGAGTGAGTGCAAACACAGATTCACTGTCCTCACACACACACACAAACTCACACACATATAGACAGACTCAGAGAGAGAGAGAGAGAGAGAGAGAGTGCTGATATATGTAAATATATTTGTCAGTGTCTGAGGTAATGTGTGTGGATGCGTGTGTAAATATGTTTACACAGGTTTTTTGTGCCTGTGATAACTGTATGATTCAGAGTTTGTATTTGCTTGTGTGTGTGTGGGAGTGTGTGTGTGTGTGTGTGTGTGTGATATCTCTGACCGGGCTCTGAGTTCACCAGTTGCCTGGATGCCCAGAGGCGCTCTGACAATGATTCACCAGCACTCCACTCTCCTCATGACATCCCCTCACACACACACACATACACAAACACACACACACGCAAACAAAACCATAAACAATAAAACACACTTTTGTACACACACACACACACCCTGTTCACACTTTTTCCTCATTTTCCTGTCCTCTGTCTCTCTCCCTCTCACACTCACACACACACACACACACACACACACTTAGTCTGCTGACGCCGCATATCTACTCTG
>PYXC01000823.1:47500-50000 GCA_015244755.2 Tenualosa ilisha
GAGAGAGAGAGAGAGAGAGAGAAAGAGAAAGAGAGAGTCATTTGAGCCCAACTGCTAGAGATCTCAAATGAGTCATGTAATATTTTAGTACTTTAGGCAAAACCATGAATCATTAAGGAAATGTGTGTGTGTGTGTGTGTGTGTGTGTGTGTATGCACATGCATATATTTGTGGCGGTGGAGTTATATGTATATGGGTGAACAACAGTGTGTATGTGTGTGTATGTGTGTGTATTTCTGTGTATGTGTGTGTATGTGGGGGTGGGGGTTAAGTATGTTTCTGAGAGACAGAGTGTGTATGAGTGTGTGTGTGTGTGTGTGTGTGTGTGTGTGTGTGTGTGTATTTCTGTGTATGTGTGTGTATGGGGGGGTGGGGGTTAAGTATGTTTCTGAGAGACAGAGTGTGTATGAGTGTGTGTGTGTGTGTGTGTGAGAGAGAGAGAGAGAGAGAGAGCTCAGTAGAGTTCTGTCTGTGGGACATGAAAGTGAAGGTTCTATTTTTAGTGTCATATTATTCCATCAGTGTCTGAAAATATCCCTGATTGACCCATTTAAACATAATTACCACTCCTGCTCCATTACACTCATTACTGTTCACACACTCTTCACCCTCTGTGTGTGTGTGTGTGTGAGAGAGAGAGAGAGAGAGAGAGAGAGAGAGAGTGCAGGTACAGTATTTAAGTATGAGCAGTGTGTGTTTGTTTGTGTGTGTGTGTGTATTATCTGCGAGGTCATTAAAGTTGTGTGGCCGTGTGTGTGTGCATTTTTCATGTGAATCTTAATTAATTTATATAATTATTGAATGTGATTTTTGTGTGTGTGTGTGTGTGTGTGTGTGTGTGTGTGTATGTGATGGAGGGTGGGTGGGTGTGTCTGTGTGCAGGTACAGTATTTCAATATGTGAAATGTGTGTGTGTGTGTGTGTGTGTGTTATTTATCTGTGAGGGCAGTAAAGTTGTAAGTGTGTGTGTGTGTATGTGTGTGTGCATTTTTCATGTGAAAATTAACTTATGTTATTATTGAATGGGATTTTTTTGTGTTTGTGTGTGTGTGTGTGTGTGTGTGTGTGTGTGTGTGTGCATGTGTCAGTTCTTCCAGTTTATCACAGTTTTGCGATCACATGAAATTCTGTGAAATCAAGGATTTATCGAAGTTTTGCAATCACATAAAATTATGTGAAATCAAGGTTTTATTGCAGTTACATCTAGGCTACTAGATGCTATTTGCTGCCCAGTTTTCACATAACATGACTTCAATAAATCTTCATGTTTAAATTTCAACTCATTTACCTGTCAATCATTTCCTGTCATTCATGATGACAGCGGTCATGTCGTGAGTCTCTCTAGGGAGAGTCTAGCGGCTCACCTCAGCCTAATGACAGCGCATACAACAGCACGACATCAGCCCAATGACAGCACATACAACAGCACGACCTCAGCCTCATGACAGCACATACAACAGCACGACATCCCTCCTCTCGAGCCGCTATGGCAGCAAACTGTTTCTTAGACACTTAGCCCACAACTTAGGCGTTACTAGAGATTAGTGCTCACTAGAGTATTTTGAAGGAGAGGCAGAGAAATGAGAATGACTGACCTTGAGACAGGAGACCGCGCAAACCATCGCAAGACTTCATTATCTGCTGTATGTGAATCCACTGGTGAAATATCATGTGTTATGCATGGGCAAGGACACTGTGCCAAAACAACACCGTTATCTGATGAAATTGACCAGTATAGACCAGTTTAACACCACAAAATCAAGCTTTTTTTATCACAGAAAATCACCAAAAAATCCTGGAGGGACTAATGTGTGTGTGAGTGTGAGTATGTGTGTGTGTGTGTGTGTGTGTGTGTTTGTGTGTGTGTTGGATGGTTGTGGGAGAGAAACAGGAACCTAGAAACACAGCGAAATACACTAAGAGAGAAACGTGTATATGTGTGTTTGTTTGTGAGAGAAGAGAGAGAGAGTCTGTGTGGAAATGCATGTGAGAGTCTGTCGCTCTCTCTCTCCCTCTGTGTGTGTGTGTGTGTGTCTGAATGTGTGTGTGTGTCCCATTCTCAGTGCCCCGTTCAAGGGCACTTTAACAGGAGGGCAGTGGATATGGCATTTAACCAAAACCTCCCCCACTTCTGGATCACCATAACACCCCCTAAAAGGTGTGTGTGTGTGTGTGTGTGTGTGTGTCAGTGTGTGAGTGTGTGTTGTCAGTGTGTATGAGTCTCTCTACATTGTGTTTACGTAGTAAAACAGCTGTGGGCACGTTGTAACACAAGCTGCAGTGGAAGGTGTGTGTGTGTGCGTGTGTGTCAGTGTGTGTGTGTATGTATGTGTGTGTGTGTGTGTGTCTGTGTCAGTATGTATGAGTCTCTCTACATTGTGTTTACGTAGTGAAACAGCTGTGGGCATTCTGCAGTGGAGTGTGTATATGTGTCTGCCTGTGTGTGTGTGTGTGTGTGTGTGTGTGTGTGTGTGTGTGTGTGTGTGTGTGTGTGTAACAG
>PYXC01000823.1:80000-87500 GCA_015244755.2 Tenualosa ilisha
TGTTCTATACATCCCCCACCCCACATACACCTGACTACCCATGCACCTGACAACCCACACACCTGACTACCCATACACCTGACTACCCATACACCTGACTACCCATGCACCTGACAACCCACACACCTGACTACCCATACACCTGACTACCCATACACCTGACTACCCATACACCTGACTACCCATACACCTGACTACCCATGCACCTGACTACCCATGCACCTGACTACCCATGCACCTGACTACCCATACACCTGACTACCCATACACCTGACTACCCATACACCTGACTACCCATACACCTGACTACCCATACACCTGACTACCCATGCACCTGACTACCCATGCACCTGACAACCCAAACACCTGACTACCCATACACCTGACTACCCATGCACCTGACAACCCAAACACCTGACTACCCATACACCTGAGTACCTTTTCACCTGAGCGACACACCTGAGTTATCCATCCTACTAACTACCCACCTGAGTGCCACACCTGACTACCTAGCCCACTGAGCTGCACACCTGTCCTACCCACCTGAGCACCACCTGACTACCTCTACACCTGGCCTAACTGTATGTCCCCCTTGTCTCGGTCAGTGGAAGCCCTTGAATGTGATTTAGTTTTTCCTGTTTGTATGTGAGCACTGCAGTACTAGAAGCATACAGACATGGAGTCAAATGTGCTGATGGCTGCTCTGTTTTGCATGTAGTTCCTCTGTGTTGGTGCTGATCTGATCCGGTGCTGAAATGGTCCATGTGTGTTTGAGTCTGTTGCAACGATGCCATTTTGAAAAGGGATTCTTAGGTCTTCAATGTGTGCAGCTGAGATTTACTTTTACACATATTCACTTTGTGAGATTTCTTTCACTGTTGGGTCTGTTTGGCTTGGGTGCTCACAACATGGCACAGAGTTTGACAATACGGGACATTTCTGCAAAAATGTTTTTCACATGCACTGATCTGTGAACTAGTGTGAAATATGCTGCAAAACTAGTCTGGTTATGGATTTGGTGGATTTCGTGAAAACTGAATCAACGGCTATGGTTTATTGTTCCCTTTAGAATGACAGATTTCAGAAACTGAGTGACATACAAAGATTGTGTGTGTAAACACTGTAAGACACACACACACACATACACACACACATCATGGAATAACAGACTCGGTTGATGAGGTGCTTCTACAGTGAGTTACAAGTCAGCACCCTCTGCACACTCTCACTCATCAGTGTAAATGTCCATAACTATACAGTCTGTCTCTAATACTAGTAGTCCTTCATGTCCTGTAGGACAATATAGTCATTTACTCCTATGTATCCTAATGTCTGCAGCTGTCCATGGTGCTGAAAACTAAACTTGATCCAGTGCTGAATAAATGTTCTTCAGGCCGTAATACTGTATGTTCTGGGACTGATATGACAGTGGTACTGGGCATCTGCTGCTTAGAATCTATCTGTCTGTAATAGACATGTGCACGCATCTATCTATCTATCTATCTATCTATCTATCTATCTATCTATCTATCTATCTATCTATCTATCTATCTATCTATCTGTCTGTCTGTAATGTGCACGCATCTATCTATCTATCTATCTATCTATCTATCTATCTATCTATCTATCTATCTATCTATCTATCTGTCTGTCTGTAATGTGCACGCATCTATCTATCTATCTATCTATCTATCTATCTATCTATCTATCTATCTATCTATCTGTCTGTCTGTAATGTGCACACATCTATCTATCTATCTATCTATCGATCTATCTATCTATCTATCTATCTATCTATCTATCTATCTATCTATCTATCTGTCTAATCTGTCTGTACTATGCACACATGGGGAGTTACTGAGGTCTCTTCAGAGGTGTGTAGAGCAGGAGAGGAGCTGCTTGGCCTCATCACTCAGAGCAAACATCTTAGCAGCCTGAGGCAGCCTGCATGTGTGTCACGTGTGTGCATGCGTGAGTGTGCGTGGGTGCGTGAGTGTGTGTGTGTGTGTGTGTGTGTGTGTGTGTGTGTGTGTGTGTGTGTGTGTGTGCGCATGCATGGGTGTGTTTGTTTCTTCAAGGCGTCCAGATGTCCCAGATAGACTTGTGTCAAAGTCCCTGGTGTTTGAACAAGAGAGAGAGAAAGAGAGAGAGAGATTTTACATTTGCATAAATGTGTGAGAATGAGAGCATGTCTTCTTCTCGTGTGTGTGTGTGTGTGTGTGTGTGTGTGTGTGTGTGTGTGTGTGTGTGTGTGTGTGTGTGTGTGTGTGTGTGTGTGTGTGTGTGTGTGTGTGTTTGAGAACACAGGGATGATTTTTATATGTGCACATTCTTGTGTATGTGTGTGTGTGTGTGTGTGTGCGTGTGTGTTTCTTTTTTCATGATTGTGTGACATTTGTCCTCTTTCTCTCTTTGTCATTAAAGTGTATTTATTTCCCTGAGTGTGATGTTCATGAGCTTATGTAGGTGTCTGTACCCAGGAGATGCCTTTGGACCCAATCTCCTCAATGTCTCCACTCTACTGCTCTCTCTCTCCTCTCATTCTCCTCTCTCTCCTCCTCCTTCTCCTTCTCCTCCTCTCATTCTCCTCCTCCTCTCTCTCTCCTCTCTCTCTCCTCTTTCCCCCTCTCTCCTCCTCTCATTCTCCTCTCACCTCCTCTCTCTGCTCCTCTCATTCTCATCTCTCATCTCTCTCCTCCTCTCTGCTCCTCTCTTTTCCTCTCTCCCCTCTCCTCCTCTCTCTCTCTGCTCCTCTCATTCTCATCTCTCCTCTCTCTCCTCATCTCTCCTCTCTGCTAATCTCTCTCCCTCTCTCCTCTTCTCTCCTCCTCTCTCTTCTCATCTCTCCTTCTCTCTGTTAATCTCTCTCCCTCTCTCCTCTTCTCTCCTCCTCTCTCTGCTCCTCTCTGCTCCCCTGTCCTCCTCTCTCCTGTCTCTGCTCCTCTCATTCTCGTCTCTCATCTCTCTCCTCCTCTCTGCTCCTCTCTGTTCCTCTCTCCTCCTCTCTCCTGTCTCTGCTCCTCTCATTCTCATCTCTCATCTCTCTCCTCCTCTCTGCTCCTCTCTGTTCCTCTCTCCTCCTCTCTCCTGTCTCTGGTCCTCTCATTCTCATCTCTCATCTCTCTCCTCCTCTCTGCTCCTTTCTTTTCCTCTCTCCCCTCTCCTCCTCTCTCTCTCTGCTCCTCTCATTCACATCTCTCCTCTCTCTCCTCATCTCTCCTTCTCTCTGCTAATCTCTCTCCCTCTCTCCTCTTCTCTCCTCCTCTCTCTGCTCCTCTCTGCTCCCCTCTCCTCCTCTCTCCTGTCTCTGCTCCTCTCATTCTCATCTCTCCTTTCTTCTCCTCTCTCCCCTTGCCTCCTCTCTCTGCTCCTCTCTCCTCTCTCTGCTCCTCTCATTCTTATCTCTCCTCTCTCTCCTCTTCTCATTCTCCTCTCTCCTCCATTTTCTTCCTCCTCTCTCTGCTCCTCTCATTATTATCTCTCCTCTCTCTCTTCCTCTAATTCTCCTCTCTCCTCTCTCTTCCCCTCTCAGTCTCATCAGTGTTTCCTCTCTGTCTCTTTCCCATTAGTTCCTCCCCACTCCTCTCCTCACTCTGCTTCTCCCTCTCTCTCTCTTCTCCTCGATGCTATCCTCTCCTCCCCTCCTCTCTTTCCTCTCCTCCTCTCTCTGCTCTGTCCTCCTTTCCCACCCTTGGGCAAAAGAACGACAGCTCCACCAGAGGGAGAGAAAGAAGAAAGGGAATGCTGAAGGACATGTGATGGAGAGATGATAAGAATGAGAACAAGATAGGAGGATATGGAGGAAGAGAGAGAGGGATACAGTAGATATGATGAAGAGATGAGAGGGACAAAAGTAGGATAGAGGGGCACAGAAGAAGAAGAGAGAAAGAGAGAGAGAGTGAGAGAGAGAGAGACCCAGAGATAGTAAATTTCATGGGGAGATGAAAGGGATGAGAGTGGGAGAGAGGGATAGAGATGTGGAGAGAGAGAAAGAAAAAGAGAAATGTGAGGCAGTGGTCCTCCAGTAGAGAAAAGCATGTTTCACCACTGCAGCTCAGGTCTTCTCATATCTCTTCGGCTCACACACACACACACACACGCACACACACACACACACCTACCTCTCTCAGTCTATCTGTCAATCTTTCACTCTCATGGACATGTATGCATGAGATGGCCAACTCTCAATACATTATGTAGAGTCTCTATATTCCCCACTCTCTCTCACACACACACTGACACACACACACACACACACGCACACACACACACATACGCACATGTGCACCCACTCCCCCCCCCCCGCCCCCCACACACACACACACACACACACACACTCGCCCACCCACTCTCTCACTCTCTTTCCCTTTCTCCCCTTCTCTCTCTCTCTCTCTCACACACACACACATACATAAGATGCTCAACTCAATGCATTATGTAGAAACTGAAGAGTATTTATTGACCACTGGATTCAAGTCAAGTTAAGTTTCCAGCACCACGGACAGCTCCAGAGGCCACTGCGGCATAGTGTGCATTTCCCCAAACACTCAGTCACCAGTACAACCTTGGTGGTTCTCCAAACAGCATTTACAAGTAAATGTAATTCAAAGTGCTGAACATCGATACAGGAGAATGCTCATCTTCTGGAGCACCAGCAGTGCAGTGCTGAGGTTCAGGAGCAGAGAGAGCATGCTGCAGAACTTCAGACCAGGGGGAAGTGAAGTGGTTCACTTCAGCACCATGGACAGCGTCCAATTACTTACACACATCACAGATTTGGAGAGATAATGCCATGGACAGTATTCACTTGCACACGCACACACACACACACACACACACATACACACACACATACACACACACACATATATATATATGGAGAGGTAATGTTATGGCTATAGCTTCAGGACCACAGATAGTGCAGTGGGTAATGTCACAGCCATAGAGAGTGCATCTAGCAAACTTCAGGACCAAGCATGGGTCATTGGTTAACTTCAGCACCTTGGAGAGGGCCCAATCACATACACCTGAGGATCTGAACTGGACATGAGGACCACAGACAGCGCTGTGGTCAAAGGCCTTCTTTTGGCTCTTTGGCCTCTCTGAGCGCAGCCATTGCTGAAAGTCTCATTGTAAACTGATGACACATAGTTATGTGAAAAACCTACATTTTAATGCAGTGAGACAACTTGGCTAGTGAAACTGTGTGTGGTGTAAGAAGGTCACTGTTAAAAAAATGCCTGTATTTACTACTGCAAAGCATCATGTGTTTGAATCTGCATTGATTTGACTATTTATTCTGGGGAGAGCGGGCACAATGTAACACTTTTTGGTTACAATTACAAAACTACTTCTAGACTAATAACTAGACAGTGGCTTTATAAAATGTTACAACCTCCAGTCGGGTTAGCTGCTACACTGCTAAAAAGGATATTGCAATAAAATATATGATCTGACAATATAGGATTTGAAATATTGACAATAGACTGCATGTCAAGCATTGACCTCATTTTCCATATAGACAGATGACACCTATGCGCAACACATGCAGCTGTAGTGTTTTAGAGTCTATCCAAACACAAACCACAACTTAATGTCAAAATTTAAAGCATAACGAATTATTCGCAAAGCAATTACTCAAGTATTATTTTATGCTGCTAAACAAGTTTTGTAATCAATCTCTGCGAAAACATAAAAAAATCAGACTGAAAATGTGTTCACGTGATAATGAGTCATTCCACGCCAGCTCATCTCATTTTCAGCAGTTTTCCTAGTTCATGTCACGGACACTGCAGAGTGCTGTAGGAAGTTTTCCTAGTTCATGTCACGGACACTGCAGAGTGCTGTAGGAAGTTTTCCTAGTTCATGTCACGGACACTGCAGAGTGCTGTGAGAAGTTTTCCTAGTTCATGTCATGGACACTCCAGAGTGCTGTGAGAAGTTTTCCTAGTTCATGTCATGGACACTCCAGAGTACTGTGGGAAGTTTTCCTAGTTCATGTCATGGACACTCCAGAGTGCTGTGGGATGCTCTATGGAGATAAAAGCTGGTGGTGCAGGTAGCAGTTTTCAGGCTTGAGATCATCATGTATATTTATTTGTATGTTAAAAAATAAATAAATAAATAAATAATATTTCACATTGCACTGCTTTATACAAAGTTTAAAGTGCATATTTCAATATTTAGGAATTTGATTACAAATGCAACATTATCCATTAAATCCGTCTATTATCCATTAACCATTATTGATATAAAAAAAAGAAAAAGAAACTCAAGCGCTTTTGTCAATATATCAATCCTGAATCCTGAATGGTCATATTCTTCAATTTTTTTCCTCAGCTCCCACAGATGAAAAGTGTTTCACAGATTCTCAGAAAATTCTCACCTACTAGAAACAAGAGAGTCACGAGATAAACAGGTGAACGTTGGAGACAGAGACATCATCCAGAGCACACAGCTATATAGCAGCATGTGTGTAAACAGAGATGTAACCATGGAAAATGAGTATCAGTACAACTGCATTCTCAGAAAGTTTAGCTGCAAAATATTGAAAACTCACTGAAACATTAAAATAGGAAATGTGAAGATTTGACGCTTGAGCATAACAAAACACTTTGTTCCATAACTCCAAGTTACAAATAAAACAAGCAAAAAGCCAACCAGAAACCATTATTAGTGGGACATCTAGGCATGGTGACAATTACAGCTTTACTCTGTGAAGTATTTGGCCAGGCTTGATATAGAGAAGGCAGATTTGCCTGTACTGAGATTTGGCACAATTACACTTCTTAGACAGGAGAATAGATGGGATTTTTATCAATACGATCCATGACATGAGCAAGGAGACACTGGGAGAGTTGCCATGGAATGGCACTGATATCTCATATGGTCAGCAATGTGGCCCTGATCAACGCTTTACAACTAGGTAAAGAGTGCGTCTTACATTGAACTTACTTGTGCCCTGCACCCACAGGTGTAAAGGGTCACCTACCCACTGTAACATCTGCAGTACTAAATGTGCCCAGTGCCCAGTGCCCAGGGCCCAGGGCCCAGCACAACGTAGAGGCTGCAAGCCTTTACAATAAGACCTGGATGCAGCCAAGGCCCAGCACATCGTAGAGGCTGCAAGCCTGCAGCCGGGGGTACTTGTCTCTGTCTGTGTTGAGGGAGAGTCTCTTGCACATACACACACACGCACACGCACACACACACACACACACACACACACACACAGTGCAGATGTGCATTACAGCTAACTCAGGACTAATCTGTCTGTGCCCTGGGGTCACAAACTAACACTTAGCCTCTTCGCTCTGCGCAATTCATTACTTTCAATGTGTGTGTGTGGATTTGTGTGTGTGTGTGTGAGAGTGTGTATGTGAGGCTAACACTAGGCTAAGTCTCTCTTCTCCATTCAGTGCATTAGATCATTCAGTCTGTCTCTCTCCTGCTGCTGGAGTGCCTGTGTGTGTGTGTGTGTGTGTGTGTGTGTGTGTGTGT
>PYXC01000824.1:0-87424 GCA_015244755.2 Tenualosa ilisha
TTTTAGGACACATCTGGCAGCTAACCTAACATACTCCTTGGAGCCTTGAGCCTCTCCTTGACTGCATAATATTATGTGATAATCTATTTTCTCAACAGAGTGACTCAGGTCTTTGTACAACATAGTCACACCAAGAGCCATGACCTCTGACCCTACACAAAGAGTGTCCTCACTAGACCAAGACAATGATCAGTATGCCAGCATTCAGAGCCATCGCACCAGTGCCTCTATACTCCTCTGTTCAGACATCTCGTATATCTACACTTGACTACACTGACTACAGCTCATTTCTCAGAGGGACTGGTGCACCGGGTGCCATTTCTGTTTATTACATATAAAATCTTTCTGCATCTAATTAACAGCCTAGACATGGCCTGTTAGGTGTCATGTTTGAAACACTGTGAACACATGGTGTATTGTTGTATATAGCATTTCTTTTTACACTATCACACACATCATACAGGATTTTTTCTGCTTGGGACATTCTTGTGTTTTTTGTCTTGTGATCTTTTTGTCTTGTTTGGTTATCTGCTATGCACTTTTTCTTAGTGTTAGTTCTTAGTGTTAGTTTCTTATCCGTTGTGCATCTCTTCTTCACCATGGGATAGCGAAAACATATTTCAGTTTCTCTGTATATCTAGTGTATGGAAGAACTGACAACAAAGCTGATGTGTGACTTGTGACGTTTTGCACCTAAGAGTCCTTGTAGGCCTAATTATTTCTTTCTGTGCAGCTCTTTGTTCTAATATGTCTATTCCTTAATTTCCCTCTGGATAGATAAAGTATAGAGTATCTGTAATAGTCTCATAAAGTATCTATCTACAGTATCTACCTATGTGTCTATGCAGAATAATGTAATTTAAAATCACTAGTGCAAAGAATGATGGGGTGTGACAGTCAGAGTGCAGCTAAGAGTGCAGTCAGAGTGCAGCTAAGAGTGCAGTCTCTTTTTTGTTCTGGAGAGTTCCTTCCCTAATGACATGTCCCATTAATATTTAGTGGTAGAGGCCTTCAGTGCTTTCTTTCAAATCTCCTTTAGCATGACGTACTCTGGTGGTCCCTATGAAGTGTAAGAGGGCAAGAAACGCCTCACAATTCCTTATGAAACTATGAAACAACAACCAATCAACTTCACACAGATCAATAACATCTGATTTCCCCTAAGTGTTAGTGGATTTGGATTCTTGTAAAATCACTGATGTCTTTCTTTAAGTCCTATGAATTCATCTTCATATCTTTCCTTGACCTCATACGGTACTGTATCCTTTACCTGATACGGAACATCCCTGGAAAACCTTGAAAATGTTTTACATCCCGGGAAACTACTGTAACACCACTCATCCATGCTAAATAACCTTTGACCTTCCCTACACTTTTCCTATCCGTCATCAGTGACAACATAGATGGAGTAATGTGAAAGCAAACTAATACTGGAAGTAAAGCCCCTTAACTGGACCAAAATAGTAGGCCCAACTCATAGGAGGGGTTGTGGCTATATTCAAACATCTAAGGGTTTACACTCAATGTGATATTTACAAAACATGTTTCAAACATAACGAGAACAAACAGCCCCCACTTCATCATGCTATGACCGATAGTTTGAGCAACGGCTGACTCGGTAGCTTTCAGTGGACTTACCACACACTTTCCCCTTCTCCTGTCTCTACTCCCTTTGACCCCCGTAAGCCCACCTCTTACTGCACTTCAGTATTAATTCTCATTTTGCAGTCTTTGGATAGAAGCGTCAGCTAAATACTTACTTACTCATATTTTACTTACATATAAATGTGGATTTCATGATATATTTGTGTGATTTTAGGAAATTAGTGGCACAAATAAATCTAGCAGAAGTGAAACGCAATGCAAATATGTTTAGCTGCAAAAAACTAACTTTGGCTGTAAGGTTCAGTGTTTTGCATGCTGTTCCAGGGCATGTCACCACTTCCTTTTCTGAGTTTATCCACATCAAGCAATGGGGATCTAAGAAAATATGAAAGAAATGTCAAAGTTTACTTGTCCTGCTACTGAGCCCTACATCTGCAACTGATAAAATGGGGAAATTTCACAATGCAGTCAAGTTCACTATGGAGGGTTTTGGCATGTTTTCAGAAACAGTGTTCTGATGTATTTAACATATTGCCAAACCATGCATGGAATTCACTTTCAACAGGTGTTTCACCAAAGATGACATGTTGGTTAGACTGAGACCACAGCAACCCCTGGGACAGTGTAGATGACACTGATTGATGATGTCCATGTTTCACTTCTGTCTGGAAGTCAGGTATCAGTCTGAAGTTCTTGCTGACCATGCTTTCTCGGTCTGTGGGTGGTGGGTTTTGAAAGTTTCAGTCACATCTTATACACATTAATTGAAAAAAATACTGTTGGTTCACTGATGATCATTGTTTTCCAAACATCCTTTGACTTATGCAGCATAATCAAGGCAGTGCAAGATCATATATCTACTTTCATCAGCAAGTTCTGAAAGAGAAATCAAAAGTTCACTGCAGACTTAAAGCTTCTCAGGAGACATACTTAATGCTGGCTTACCAAGTGACTGCAAAAGTGTGCTTAAAATATTTTGTCTATTTGTTAGTTGAATGTCACTTCAATGTTTTAGTTTGACTCCAGCATATATACCTGCATGATAGTCTGTACAGTGTATTTCTCATAAAGTCTGTACAGTGTATTTCTCCCTGTCTCTTTCTCACTATTTCTGTCTTTGTCTTGCATAACTCAAACTCATCAAACACCATGTCATTAGTCTGATCTGATCCTTCTTTTTTCCCCCAGAAGTGATATTGTCCTATTTCTTTTCATAGCTACTTTTCTTTCCTACTTGTGGTATGACGTTTACCACAAGTCAACCCTCTCTCAGTTCATTTACCTGCAGAGGAACCAACAGTACTGTCTACACTGTGTATGGTGGGTAAGTGACTTGTTCATTTTTTCTACAACATCTAAATAGGTATTTTTTAAATTAATGTCTGTCTGATCTTAAACAATGTTGCATAATCACCACATCAATATGGTAACATTAATGGGAATGAACTAGACTGTACTCATTATGATTGCAGGCCAGAAGAGTGATGCTCTCAAAAGCCATGAATGTATTTTTGGTGCATTTCCAGCAGGTGTAGTGCTGTTACACAAAGTCAAATCACATTTTGCATCTGTATTTAATATGCACACGATATACATAGTAAATTATTAGATGTTGCCAATTGTAGAATTAATAAAATCATCAAGTGTCAGAGAATTATATTCACATGGTTATTATTTTACTCATAATTTTAGTTTTTTTGTTTTATGCTGACTGTTCAATGTAGCATTTGTTTTGTTTCAGCTGTGCGGTGTGCCTGGAGTGTGAGTTATTCCTCTACACAAGTCTGTGGCCTTAAAGGGGCATCGGTGGTTCTGCCGTGGACAAACCACTATTCCTGGATGGGTCACTGTGTGGGTGGAGAGTGGAACAAAGAGAAGAGAGGGACAGTCAGAGAGGTCAGTAATGCTAATAAATATCCTGTCTGGCTGATCATCACGCTGGCGTTTATCACTTTACGTTTTACACAGCCCTTCACACCAGTTGCACGACAGGCAAATATGGTGTTACACTTTCAATCAATAGTAAGTACAATTAAGTTAATAGTTGTTGTTTTTTTTTTTTTTTTTAAGTAAACAGTGGATGAAATTCGAATTATCACAAACCTGTCTTCTTATGTCAGACCTGCAGGTAAAGTAGGAGGCTGTTGTAGGGAAACAGAATGAGATTAAAGTGACCTGCAGCACCTCTTGCAGCTTGGGCTCTCAGTATGTCTGGTACAAGCATGGACAGCTTCTACAAAATAAAACCACTGGCTCAATGCTAATAAAGTCAAGCAGACCTTCCAAACAGGGAAATTATTCCTGCACTGTGAGAGGCTATGAGGCCCAATGCTCCCCAGCAGTGTGTGAGTGTGCATAACTGTGTTTACTTTACATCCAGCTCAAAGACAGAATGTTACTGTTGTCTGCTTGTTGTCAATTTCCACAGACTTTCCTATAATATTCTACAGTATACTTAGAGTTCAGTACTTACTCTTTATTTTAAAACGGATAGGTCCGGTCCTTGATGATGATTAGTTGAATTGTGTTCGAATGCTATTGTAAAATACACAATATACCACGGGCTCCGACAGCATTTCATTGTATATTACTGCGCCATAGGAAAGTGAAAAGTGGCTGCACTTGTGCGTTATCTGACAACCATTCCGCTAGAGGAAATATTTCTTGGCGAAGGAATTGTGAATAATTTGCTTTCTCGTTGTGTCTTTCTTTAATTCAACCATGCCAGGTTAATGTGGTAATTGTTTTAGAAATGCAATAACCCACTTGACGACAGTACTGTGAAGTTGCAAAACAACTAAGAGTTAGACTCTTTGAAAGCTGCGTAGAAAAAGCATGTTATTCATTTCAAAGAATGCCGCATTTGCTGTTTTGCCGACGTTGCCCTGATTGGTTGTAGTGCTATCCCATTGTGTGCAGAGGCAGTTTGAAAGACATTGACTGATTCCACCTAGGATTGAGCCTGATCTGTCGGTCATGTCCAGACAATACATTTTAATGAGAGCCACTCTGAGGAATATGGCTTCAGGTTTATTACAAAACAAGGAACAGGCTACATTGGATTACCAGGTGTCAACATTTCTGTCACAGGTAAATCCTTTATAAAATATTAGCTTTGTTAACAAACATCTGCTGTGTGAACATCATCTCATATTTTCACTAGGTCTGCAGGTGATGGTATCTTCTGCTACAGTGACAGAGGGACAGAGGGACAGAGAGTGACACTGACCTGCAGCACCACCTGCACTCTGAGTGACAGGCCCACCTTCACCTGGTTCAGGAACTCTGTGATCTACAAACACACAACTGACAGGAACCTTCACTTTGACCCAGTCCAAGGACACGACACAGGCAATTACTCTTGTGCTGTTAGAGAATTTAGAGAATTTATAATTTAGGGAGTAGGTGGAGTAGATTATGCTTTGACGGAGATGAAAGAAATTACGAACTTTGGGAGACCAAGTTTCTTGGTCATTTGCGTTTGATGGGGCTAAAGGACACCATCCTGAACGAGCCCACCTCGGACGACGAGGACGACGATTTCGAAGACGACAGAAAGAAAAATGAAGAGGTATATGCAGAAATGATTCAGTTCTTGGATGATAAAAGCCTCTCGCTAGTCATGAGAGAAGCTACAGACAATGTAAGAAAAGCTCTTCGAATATTAAGGGACTCTTATGCAGGTAAAGGCAAGCCAAGAGTGATTAGCATGTACACTGAGCTAACATCCCTGCAGAAAAGTGCAGACGAAAGTGTTACGGACTACATAATTGGAGCAGAAACGGCAATAACAGCACTTCGAAATGCTGAAGAGAGATTAAGTGATGGACTTTTGATTGCTATGATACTGAAGGGTTTGCCAGAATCATATACACCATTCGTTATCCACATTACCCAAGGCGACGACAACTTAACGTTCGCTGAATTCAAAACCAAATTGAGAAGTTTTGAGGACATTTACATTTACATTTACATTTAGGCATTTAGCAGACGCTTTTATCCAAAGCGACTTACAAAAGAGGATAACATTCAAGCTACAACACAATGAACTAACAAGGAGTGCATATTGCTAACATAGAATCTGCGCTGTTATAAGTTGAAAGTGCAATAGTGTAACACAGTGTAGAGAATTAAATTATTAAGTGCATTCTCAAAGTTTACACCAGGAGATATTCTTGGAAGAGCTTAGTCTTCACGAGTTTCTTGAAGGTGGAGAGGGTATCAGTTGATCTGGTAGCACTTGGGAGGTCATTCCACCAGCGTGGAACCAGATATGAGAAGAGTCTGGACCGACCTGCACAAGGTGTTGGCCGTGCTAGAAAACGTTCCTTAGAGGAGCGTAGTGGTCGTCGGGTGACATAGGGCTTCAGAAGAGAATTCAAGTAGATGGGAGTAGAGCCATCATTCACCCTGTAGGCCAACATAAGTGCCTTGAATTTAATGCGAGCAGCCAAGGGCAGCCAGTGAAGTTCAATGAACAGAGGTGTGACATGTGCCCTTTTTGGCTGGTTAAAGACCAGACGTGCAGCTGCATTCTGGATCATCTGTAGCGGTCTCACTGCACAGGCTGGTAGGCCTGATAGGAGGACATTGCAGTAGTCAGGAGGACATTGCAGTAGTCAGGAGGACACTGAGAAATATCGTGCCAGCTCAGACGACCACGTGATGAAGGCGAGTGCTACGGTACGAGGGCGAGAGAATGCTACAAGCTCCGACATCGTCTGTTACAACTGCGGAGTGAAGGGACACATGTCCAGGGCATGTCCAAACGAACGACAGGAGAAGCAATGGTGCAGACATTGCAAAAGTGCAACACACAAAGAAACACAGTGCCGCCGCAAAAGAAAAGACAACGTGAAACAGGTGGCTGATGAACAAAGTGATGAACATGCATATTTATTCAAAGCAAGCCATCTCCAGCCAGGCGGACTGATGGTCGACACTGGAGCAACGTCGCACATTATTACAGACATTGGAAAGTTCAGGAAGTTCGACCCCACTTTCCAGCCAGAGAAACACTTCATTGAATTGGCGGACGGCACCAGGGCGAATGGCGTGGCACTGAAGAGGGGCGACGCGGAGGTGAGCCTGGTGAGTCGCGCGGGAAAGAGGTTGAAAGCTACACTGAGAGATGCGCTGTTCATCCCGATGTATCCCCAAGACATCTTCTCAGTGAAAGCGGCGACAGCCAACGGAGCTTCAATCAAATTCAAGCAAGGCCATGACGAACTCATTCATGAGAGTGGTACTGAGTTTGACATAGTAGAACACAATAGACTTTACTATTTGGATACTGTAAGTAATGAAAGTGATGAAACTGGTGATTTTTGCAATGGTTGTTATGACATTCAGACTTGGCACGAAATACTAGGCCACTGCAATTATGATGATGATTCCAGGTTGCAGGATGTTGTAGAGGGAATGCAGATAAAGGGAAAATTTGACAAATCCAAACTGAGCTGTGAAACCTGCACAAAGGGTAAATTTATCCAGAGCAGAAACCAAGAACCAGATAGCCGTGCAAAAGCACCACTTTAGATGACTATTCAAGTGCAGTGTTCCTATATTTTCTAAAAGCTAAGAGTGACACCACGAAGGCCACAGAGATTTCTTGCTGATGTATCCCCTTATGGGAGTGTGAAGTTCATTAGGTCGGATAATGGCACTGAATTCACAGGACAAGAATTTCAGTCTTTGCTGTCAAAGAATAGCATTAGACACGAATTCTCTGCACCCTATTCGCCACATCAAAATGGCACAGCAGAGAGGAATTGGCGCACACTTTTTGATATGGCAAGATGCATGTTAATTGAGAGTAACTTACCTAAAGAGCTCTGGACATATGCCGTGATGACTGCTGCAGTAATACGTAACAGGTGCTTTAAAAATAGGACGAAGCAGACAGCATACTACATGCTTACAGGGAGGAAACCAAATTTGTCCAGGATGAGAGTGTTCGGATCCGTGTGCTACGCATACAAACATGACAAGAAGAAGTTGGACTCGAGGTGTGATAAGGGAGTGTTTGTAGGTTATGACAAAAATAGACCATCATATCTAGTCTACTATCCAAACACACGAAAAGTTCTTAAACATCGATTAGTGAGATTTGTTACAAAGAGTGTGGCTGAAAAGGAAACCCAGACGGACTCAACGATTGATGATTTTGCTGAGACAAGATATGTATCACCCAGAGCCAGCGTAGATGCGACTAGGCAGGAGGAAGAGAGGTCAAAAGAAGTCCAAAGAACTTCTGATAGGGCAGATACAACTGATGTAACCCAGACTGAGGATAGTGAGCCGCGTTACCCTAGAAGAGATGGGAGAGTGCCACAATACCTCTCAGAGTATGTCATGAATACTAAGTCTAATGATCAGGTGTCAATCAGCATTGATTTTTTCTACAGAATGTGTGAAGTGCCACAGACATTTAAAGAAGCTATGAGTTCACCAAAAGCTGAGATTTGGACTAAAGCCATGCAGGAGGAAATTGAGTCTTTGAAAGAGAATGATACATTCACCCTGACCACCCTACCAGAGGGTAAACATGAAGTGGGGGGAAGATGGGTTTATGCCATTAAGGCCAATGCAGATCAGTCAGAAACCTATAAAGCCAGGTATGTTGCCAAAGGTTATAATCAGGTGATGGGTATAGACTACAAGGAGACCTTTTCTCCAACTGCCAATCCGACTTCAATTAGGATCCTGATACAAATGGCTGCACAATACGATCTTGAGTTGCACCAGATGGATGTCAAGACCGCATACTTGCATGCACCTATAGATTGTGAAGTGTACATGGAACAACCAGAAGCATTTGAGGTGAAATCTGCCACAGGTGAAATTGGTCTGTAAACTGAACAAGTCACTTTATGGTCTGAAACAATCTGGCAGAAACTGGAACAAAATGCTTAGTGATTACTTGACGGAAAATGAATTTGTGCAAAACCCTGCAGATCACTGTGTGTACACAACACAAATTGGGAAAGAGAGAGCAATACTGGTGATTTGGGTTGATGATTTACTTATTGCTGCCAGTAGTGATGAGTTGTTGAATAAGGTGAAGAAAACACTTGCGATGAAGTTTAACATGAAGGATCTTGGAAAATTGAGACATTTCCTAGGAATTGATTTTAAACAGAATGATGGAATGGTGAAAATGAGTCAGACACAGTATATATCAAAGGTGCTAGAAAAATTTGGCATGTCACAGTGTAAGCCAAGGTCAACCCCATGTGAACAGAAAATTGAATATAACTCTGAGGCTGATCCTGTTGATGCCAGAACTTACCGTGAGGTTGTAGGAAGTCTCATTTACATAATGACGTGTACAAGACCTGATTTAAGTTGGATTGTGAGTAAGTTGTCCCAACATTTGTCAGAGCCAAATGAACAATACTGGTTGACAGCTAAACATGTAATGAGGTATCTGAAAGGTAGAATGGACCGCAAATTGTGTTACAAGAAAAGTGAAACAAATCTAAAATTTATAGCATATAGTGATTCGGATTGGGCAGCAGATTTGAATGATCGGAGAAGCACAACTGGCCACTGTTTTAGCCTAACTGATGATGGTCCACTGATTTCATGGAAATCCAAAAAGCAGGCCACAGTTGCTTTATCAACATGTGAAGCTGAATATATGGCGTTGGCTGCAACCACGCAAGAGAGTCTGTATCTTATACAGTTGATGAATGGGATTGAGAGAGATTGTCAGTATGCACCAGTGAAAATATTTGAGGATAATCAGGGAACAATAGCTTTGTCAAGGGACCCAGTCTGCCACCAAAGGTGTAAACATATTGACATCAGGTATCATTTTGTCCGAGAAGCAGTTAATGATGGAAAATTGTAATTGAGTACTGCCCCACAGTTAATATGGTGGCGGATGTTATGACTAAGCCAATGACACAGTTCAAAATGAAAAGATTTATGAAATTTATGTTTTGTGATTAAAGGTATGAATTCCATTCAGAAAAGAAGGAATATAATGTTATGCTGGTGTGCATGTTCACTGTTACATTGGTATGTTATGAGTTGTCAATTCATGATTTGAAGGGCATGAGATCAAGTGGGGGTGTTAACATGTGTGATCTCATATGATCTACGTCATTGCGCACTACGTGATGGTATGTATATGGACATGTGACTGAAATAAAGATGTTCTCTTTTCCGGTTTCCATTAACTGATGTAGAGCGTGATATGTACCCTCCTTCATTAGTTACAACTACTTCTAACTTCTTTATCAAAGTGAAATGGCTGCGCCAACACTGACGTTTATTTAACGTCACCATGTTACCAATGCCTTACAAAACTCCCGTAATAAGCCAGTGAAGGCCAGGGGCTTGGAGAAGGTCCAAGCTCTCTGAGACAAAAACATCACAAAATGTATAAAGTAAGTGAAAGTGAGTAAATATTAACATTCAAAACTTACTACAAGTCCAGTGATGCTGACTACGTAGGTTTCTTTCCTTTTGTTGCTTCTGGCCACCAGCAACTGTAAAGATGTCTGCACCATTTCAGAGACTTGACCATATACACAATTTTGAATATGAAGTTGAAAGATAAATCTTAGTTCTAACTGATAGTCACTTATTGAAAATTACATTTTTGTCATCCACACATTGTTGCCTATAAAACCAGCTGTCCACAGCGAGGAGATAATTTCAACTTGATTAAAAAAAAAATAAAAATGATGGAATTAAATAATATCTTTACCACATCAAAGAATACATAGAAGTATATATGAAAAACTACAAACAGTGAGTTTTAAACCACATTTACTATTATTTTGTGGTTGTTCAAAATGTGCCCCACCTATTCATCACCACCGTCAGGTATTTTTAAAAAGCAATAAAATCAGGCAGGTACAAGGTCAACTAAATTCCTAAGTACCCCCTTTTGGAACATTCAGCTCTACTGCATGCTGTACCATCACCCAAGCTCCTGTAAGTTTACTATTTTCTCTTAAATTTGTTACTATTTTTGAACACTGCTACTGTCGCAACCACCATGTCAACAACGTCTCTTTTGTTTGAAAAATATTAGTTTAGATAAAATAAATACATACTTTTTAAGAAGAGGTGTGAAGTAACTAACAACAGAGGGAAAACAAGATGGCTAATGTGAACCACTCATGCATATTACAGAAAAGAGTAGGTTTTTGTCACCACCGTCAGATGTCACCACCGTCAGGTTTTGTGTCTGACGGTGGTGACATACAGTCTGACGGTGGTGACAAAATGCCAAAACACCCAGGATACAGGCTGAAAAGTATCATGTACCAGTGCACAAGAAGAAAGGTCCTTCGGCACTGTTGGTGGAGGAAATGGAACAAGAGGAAGGTGAGCAACAGGAAATGGAACTGGAGGAAATTGAGCAAGAGCCCTCGTGGAGCAAGAACCACTTACCAAGAGTGGTCCTGATGGGACTGTGACAGATCTATCTGCTGATGTACTTCATTGTGGTGATTGGCTTGCAGTCATTTATGACCAGAACTGGTGGCTAGCAAACGCTGTTACTGTGGACACTCATCATCAAGATGTGAAAGTGTTTTTCCATCCTCATGGGCCCAACACACAATTCTATCCAAAAGGAGGTGGATATATGCTTCATACCATTCAATCACATTCTTGTAAAACTTGTGGAACCGTTATCACCAGCTTGTGCAGGCAGGACAAGGGAGATATACAATCTGTTTGCTGAAGGCATGGACTTCATAACGGAGAAACATATACACCACTTAATTCCTGATAAAACTAAATGATGTAAAACAGTCTGTCATTAATAGTCATGCGGTAAATGATATCATTTTTTACTGTCCACCTGACATTGTTTGGGATGTTTTTGTTGACAACTTGACATTTACCAAGATGACATAGGCTGTCCATGTCTTTGTCATGACAACCTGACAATAACCAAGACCACATAGTGAGTAAATATCTTTGTCATGACATCTTGACATTAACCAAGACCACATATCTTTGTCATGAGAACTTGACATTAACCAGCATGAGCTGCAGGTGACTTTCGCTTCAGCCTTGCACTAGCCCAGGCTTGGACCTGTGAGCACCTGGGACTGGGGTGGAGACACGCTGAGGCTGAAACAATGTCAGATTGACCGTAAAAAATGACATAATTTACCACATGACAATTAATGACAGCAATCATTGTCATTCGTTAATGTTCATGACAAGTGTCATGTCATAATTATGACAATGTAATGTCAATCTTATGCATCCCCCTTCAGATAAAGTGTTACTGAGTTATTTCTAGAAATACAGAAAAAGTGCAACACTGCTGCTTTACGGAGTCACCATTTCAGTTGCAGATGCTTTTTACATCAAAATAATTAAATTATTAGTTTTAACTGGCTTTTCCTTATTCTAAACCTCTAGAAATGAAGTTCTCAATATTTTTGGAATGATTACTCAATACATCAGTACACCAGCCAATAAAGTGGTGACTCTGTAAATCAGCAGTGTTGCACTTTTTTCTTTAAAAAGTTTGATGTCACAAATGAGTTATCATTTTTCTAGCAGATTTGTGTTATAGTTTTTCTTTAATTTCAATTTATGGAAAATGGTAAGCATGATCACAATTGTCCTGTATCTGTTCTTCAATTTATTAAGTGTTATTTTATGAGTAGAGAGCATTACACTGTTTAAGTTGATGTTTGTGTGATGACCAATAAGTTAAATAAAGTTGTTATGCAAGATGCCATTGACAAGAGGCATATATTTTGGAAATATATGTTGTAATGATGCCACTGTCACCACCGTCAGTTCTGAAATTCATTCAGAGGGTATTTTATTTGTTTTAAATGAATATGCTTACAATATGTATCTTCAGTGCTGTTGAGTTATTAAAGTAATGGCATATTTTAATACAAAAAGCATATTTGTTAAATAAAAAACAATATTTGTTCATTGTATGATTGTAGATCTTTTAAAGGAGTACATAGGGAACAATATAAAAAAATGAACAAAAGTGAATATCCAACATTTAACAGCATATTTGTGTACTAAGGATGCAAGAGAATTATTTTATCATATAAAGCCTGCCCCATGCCAGATAAGCTGCTGTGACTGGGTTTTTGGTGATTCAGAAATAGGCTTCAATGGGCTCAGTGCAATACAGACCTCTAGCGTAAATTCAAATTGCTAACAGATTCATCTGTATCTTCAGCAGGTAAGGCTGGAGAATCAGACTCCAACGCATGATACGCTGGTTTGAGTTCCTCATCTTGTCTATAAACACCAGAGGACTGTGATCAGTGTAGACAGTTATAGGACTCAAATCAGAACTCAAATAAACCTCAAAAAATTGAACTGCAAGTGCCAGTGCCTCCTTCTCCACAGTAAATTTCTTTGAGAAATAACAAACCTGGTATTCAACACCATCTGACTCCACCTGTAGAAGGACAGCACCCACCCCACAATCACTAGCATCAACAGCCAGTTGAAAAGGTTCTTCAAACCTCAGAGCAGCCAACACATGAGCACTGGAAAGGAGAGCATTGGCAGTCTCAAATACCTGTTGCCTCAATGTGCCTCTCACCCTGTCATCCCTGATAGAATGCGGTCAACGAGGTGCTGGAATGCGGCCAGTGCATTTCTAACCCCAAAATGCATAACTTTATACTATAGGAAGTTGTCCGGCCTAACAAATGCTGACAACTCTCTAGCACGAGGGGTTAAAGGCACTTTAAGTCAAACTTACTAACAAAATTAGCCAGTCTGACACGATCTATGCAATCATCCACACAGGGAAGAAGGTAACAGTCGGGTCTTGTGACTGCGTTCAATCTTCGGTAGTCCGTACAGAACTGGTGGATCCCATCCGGCTTACCTACCAACAGACAGGGGGAGGTCCATAAGCTAAAACTGGGCTCATCTGTGACAAGTACTGTGACCAGAATGGCCCTCTTAGCAGGATTAACCCGATAGGTGTGCTGTTTAATGGGTAGTCCTGAGCTTACATCGATGTTATGCTCTATAAGGGTGGTACGGCTCGGCACATCTGGGAAAAGGGATGGAAAAGCATCCACCGAGTTAGCTCTCTCCTGAATGGACAAATTAGAAAGATGCTTGTGCAACTCAGCTCGTATCTCTGAGTTACGCAACCGTCCCTCAGTGACCTCACGGGAGGGCACAGTCACATCCTAATCAAAGTCACTACCAGCATCACAATCCTTCTCCACTGAAGATGACAAATTAAAAGGGAGGACGCACAGAAGAAGTCGCCAGACCTACCGACACAGGAGAAAAATAACGCTTAAGAAGGTTAACATGGCAAACCTGCACTTTGTTCTTCTGGTCAGGTCTACTGATCAGATAGTTGACATGGCTAGCACATAATCTCGTTTCTCAAAGCCCCATGCCACAACTTTACAATCAAAAAGACGCTGCATCTTACACTGTGATTTCGCTAACGCCTCCTGAGGAGCAGCAGGGGCTTCATAGAGGTGGTACCTGAACCCACTCACATAGTCCAGCACATTAACAGGAGGCATGTCAGTGTTCCACTCATCAGCTAACACTACTGTAGGGCCCCGAACAGCGTGGCCAAAGACTAGCACATTTGGACTAAACCCGAGACTCTCTACTGAACATCAGCAGGTTTCTTGGCTTCCTTAGAGGGCCTCTTGTCCTGGGTCTTCTTTAAGCTCTTCTCTTTGGCCTTCTGTTGATCCACTTTGTCCCAGTATTCTTTAAAAAAGGTGCAGTCATTCTCCACCAGGGTGCCTATCTGAACCAGCTGGTCCACAGTCGTGACAGTGTCCCTGCGACAGCCAGCTATCCGAGGGTTGCTGTTATGCATATGACATATGATGGATGTTGGATGTGTTGTGATGGTGTATTGCTGTATATAGCATTTCTTTTTACACTATGTGTTCATAGTGTTTTAAACATGAACACCTAACAGGCCATGTCTAGGCTGTTAATTAGATGCAGAAAGATTTTATGTTGTAATAAACAGAAATGGCCACCTGGTGGCACCAGTGAGAAACTTAAATGAGATGTAATAAAGACTATCTTGAATCTTGAATATATCTTGGTCAGTGTTATAATAATCTTTGTATTTAATGATACAAAAGCTCTTTAGATTGTTGCATCATAAGCTTCTGAGAACACCTTAACAGTCTAGCTTAGACTTGAATATTCTATGCTGTTTTATATACATTTGCATAGTTACTGTAACCATGCAGACACAGTCTGTGTATAATTTCTAATGATGCAATAAAGAAAACTCAAATTACATCATAATATTAAATAGAGTGATTTACACCAGAGTTCTAGGTTGACCTCAGTCTCTTTGAACACTGTGGTGGAGATGCCACGTTTGAAGAGAGTGCTGCGCTTCTTCTGCTGCCTCAAGGTAGCAGAAGTAGTGGAGGATGACCCCGAATATATTGAAATGCTCGAAAGAGCAAGAATCCATCAGCAGACATGGCGCCAGAGGGAACTGGCCCGATTTCACATTGAGATGGAGAACAAGCGCAAGCTTCAACAGAAGGCTATCCAGCCAACCCCAGACCTTGTTCAAGACAAGGCAGCAAGAGGGGAAGGCGTGGAGATTACCAATATGGCCAAGGAGAGAGCAAGAGCTCTGCACCAGCAGGCAAAAAATGAGATGAGAGGCGAAATGAAAAATATGAGAGAGGCGCACCTGATGGAGATCCAACTACAAAACCTGAGGAGAGCATTCAAGGCGGAAAAGGTCAGGCAAAAGGAAATATAAACCCCACTCGGAGTGAATATAGTCTACAGACCTGTTCAACTGTTAACATGTGTCCTGCTGGTCTTTATAGATCCGCAAGGAAGTGGCTGCTGTGCTGGTCCTTGAAACTAAAATCAGCATTGGCACTGTCTGTAAGTGTGAATATCACACTATTCAACACCATTCAGATAGCATAATAGATTGTACCTTACTTCAAGAAAGCTATTGTGAACTTTGATATGTTGTGCCAAAGCCATAACGTAGAATAAATTTGTTGGATAGACACAGTAAAGCAAGACGATGACCAATGGTTGTGTTTCAGTGATCAATCTGGGTGTCAATGGGGCATCCAACTACATTATCTGGAAGGGCCCATCTAATGTGATTTCCAACTGCCAGGTAAGCCAAAGTCCATTGGAAAAGTCCACTGGTTAAATTTATCTGATTGAATTAATTGAATATGACACTATAAAAAAAAACATGGTAAATGTTTGTTGCAGAAAAAATGTTCTTTAAGTGAGGAGCTTAACCATTTTGTATGTTTTTCCTCTGCAGGGTAGGATTACTAAGGAGAGAAATAACATGAAGAACAGAAGACCTCAGGACGCCTCAATCATCATGCCTCGGGAGCATGACTGCCACTTACTACGCGTGGGTAAAATGAACTTTGTGAGCATCCTAAAGGTAAGATTCACCAAGGGAATAATCCATCAGCATGCTAAGCACATTCAGTGTGTGTGTGGTGCGTGGGGTTTTGTCTGAGTTGAGTTGTGAATGTTAAAATAGTGTATTGAACAATGTGAATAAGGTCACAATGTGTGGTTTGAGTTGAGTTGTGAATGCTGAAGTTGGGTGTTTTGCAGAGTGTGAATGCAGCCACGGTCCATATTCAGGAGAACGGCTCACCTGCCCTGATTCTACAGAGGAGTTCTCAGCCGGCTGCACTGCAATCTGCATCCTGCAGCAACAGGTGAGTATTCTGACTGAGTTAACAATAATAATTAATAATATCAACTGGAGAACGTCCTTTCAAGGAATTACTAGTGCATGCAAATGCAAACAGTAGGGAGCTTTCTAGGATGTTGATAGGGTGCTTTAGGTGGTTGCTAGGCTGTTGGTAGGTAGTTGTGGTGGTTGCCATGCTATTTCCAAATCATTTTATCAGTTACATGGTTAATATGGTGCTAGAATACCTGAGATAGTTCCTAGGCTGTTGCTAGTATATTTACTGATATGCTGGTCGCAAGGGTAATCATGTTGGTTGGTATGTTGCAAGGTTGTGATTGTAGAAATGGTTGCTAGGCTGTTGCTGGGGTATCTTGGTGTCTTGGTATCTAAGTGGTTGCTAAAGTGGTTGCAATGGTGACCATGTTAGTTGCTATGGAAACTGATATGGTATTTCAGTGGTTCCTATGTTGGCTGCAAGGTGCGTGTAGAATTTAATGTGGTGAGATGCGTAAATGGTTGAATGGAGATGTATGAATGGATTGGTGGAGATAAAGGTAGAGATAGATGCATGGTTGAATGGATGGAAGGAGCCAGTATGCATGTTTATTTGAACAGTTCGGGCTACAGGTGAAACAGCTGCCATTATGGTGAACATCGTCACAGGTTGCATTATGATAGTAGTGACTTTTTTTGAAAGAGCCAAATGCACAGGAAACAGGGTGAACAGGGTCTGTAATAAATGATGAAAAATTATAAAAAGACTGAAACGAGTAAGATTACTTTAATCCAAGCCACTGTGTTCTGTAGTCCACTCACTGATGGTAGCTCTCATGAAAGATGTTGTCCGTTTCAGGTTCCTGGTGAAGTCTGGAACACCAGATAAGATTCTGGAGTACATGTTGTTCTCTATGAAACTGGACACTCCAGATAACCAGATGGGTGAGTCACTTAGTTGGTGGGAAACTCAGAGGGAAATCTGCAGTTTAATTTTAGATCCCTGAACTTTCTTTGCTTACTTGAGGAAGTTTTGGTAGGCCTAAGTGTTCAAGGATTGTTTATGAGAGTTACCTGCTGTCTTTGTAGATTCTTTTCTGTTAACACACCACCTCTTCTTGACGACTGAGGAGATGTGCTCTGCCCTGCAAAAGTAATATCCTTCCACCATTATTGTGATTGACAGTGTATCGTTGATAACAACAAGATAAGATTTAAAATGAACACAAGCTGCTAGGACTTTAGAGTTCATATAACTTACATTATATATACAATTACAAATTCCACTAGACAATTTAGCTTTGCTGTGTTAATCAAGCTAAAAACAAAAGCGGTTTTGTAAAGTCAAAGGTCACACTTCCTTAATGCTGATGTCACTATCCATGCTGAGCCATCAGAGGGCTCTGAGCTGGTGAGGGCCTCAGACTTCAGCCTCAGAGAGAGGGTGGTGAAGCTGGTTGGCCAGTGGGTGGCACTGTATAGCCACCGCTTGATGGACAATCCTGTGGTGGTGCGCTTCTTGGAGGTAATAATCCTTGATATGTGTCTTCCCTCACCCAGGGAGCATGTGCATTATCTAATGAACCTAAAAGAGCCATAGTTATATTTATAGTTATATATTTAAAACCTCTGTGATAGCTATTGTGCAACATCAATCATTTTCTTTTGCAGAAGCTGGCAAGACAGGAGAAGGGCCATGCATATCTCAGCATGGTGCGAGATTACATCGCACAAAGGAGATACATATTGTGAGTAATACACACACACACACACACACAGACACTCACACACACGCTTCAAAGCCATGACTATAATGAAAAAGATGTCATAATGATGTTAATGTTTTCAAATATTTTTAGGCTGAACAATGGACATCTGCCCTTAACTGGTGTAAGTGAAGTGAAGTTCACAATATTTAAGTATTTTGGCAAAGGACTCATCAGTACTCATTAGTCTGTCATTTCTTTCAGAGGCGATGTCAGTGTGATATGGCCCTGGCCAACAATCTGGTCAGATGGATCAAGCCCATCAGGGCAAATAACAAAGGTGTGGAGCAAGCATTTGTTTGAGAATATTATAAAGCATCCCTTCACCTTTGACTAAATTTCATTTAATCTACTATTGGGTCGATGTCTGTAAAGCTTATTCATTGCAGTGCCATTGTTTATACATACTGGGAGATCAACTATTTTGTTTGCATGTGATACAAAAATGAATGAATGAAATGGACTCCTGCCACCACCTTAGAGCTTTCTCCTCTGTACAGTTTTGCTGAAGGTGTTCCGTCAGGACCACAGCTGTGCGTCTCTGATAATGCCTCAAAAAACCTGTGCTGGCCATGTGATGTTGACCTTAAAAGCACCAGACAAAGTGCTGGTGAAAATGAATTCCTCTGGCAGTAAGGACAATTGAAGACTAACACTTTATCGAAGAACAACATGCTATTGCCATTCTAACCGAGCTAGTAATTTTTTTAATCAGACACACAGCAAATTGACTTCAATTACTTGTGATTTTTTAAATTAAGTCTATTGTATTTTAAAAAAAAAACAAAAAAAGGATCTAAAAAGTTACGACACATTTTGATTGATGTATGTGATATGGGTTTTAAAGTTAGTGAAGATTAGACCGCTGATTCATTACGGTGAACCTTAATTAATGGGAAACATCAGGTCCTGTAGGATCTTCTTTAATGGCTTGTTATTGTGACTTCAACTGCCAGTGTTTTACCTCTTCCCAGTGAGGGAGCAGCTGGAGTTGTGTGACAGGCCCATCTCCTTTCTGACCATCAATGAGAGGCTGTTTCTCTGCCCTGCCAGTCAGATTGCCAGTCTGGTGAGTGCCTTTCGAATCTACACTCATTCATTTGGTCACACTTTACTACAAATCTGTGATATCTGAGAATGATGGTGGCCTATCAGACAGTGGCCTGGTGGTAAGCAATGTGGTGAGAGAATCGTGCCAATGAAAATCAGCAATGATGGCAGTAGTGACATCAGTTAGAAGTAACAGAAAAGTAAAGTGTGTGATGTGATCCTCACAGACACCGCTGAAAGAACAGCTCGGTCCAGAGAGGAGAAACACCACATTGGACAACCTGAGCGCCAAAGCCATAGCAGCTCAGCTCACCAGCTACGACTGGGAGCTGTTCCATGCTATGCATGAGGTGGGCAGAATGGGGGGCGGTATGGAGGCACAGACAGGGGAGGGAAAAAGTTCATTGTGATCTACATTAGGTTGAATTTGTCTGTCACATGACCATTTAGTACCAGTCTTTGTAATTGTAACCTTAAGAGAAAACCTAAATGTCTACACCTGACCTATCAAGACAGATAGATGTAGTATGTTTCAGTGTTCTGGGCTGTTCTGCACATTTCATAAAACACTGAGTCTCAATTTTAAAGGCCTCCGTAATTAATAGTTTGGGACAACCGTCTGATGGCCTTTTAGTTTGTTATTATGCTGTTCCATCTTGTCACTTTGATGCACATGAAACAGAATGCATTTTACCATCTCACTGGTCCGTCATACTTACCCTTCTATTCTATCCATCCTTCCAGACTGAGCTGCTCTACTTTGTTTTGGGAGAAAGGAAATTCCCCTACAGCACAATTGCCAACCTGGAGCGCCTTGTGTGCCGCTTTAATGTGGTGATGTACTGGATTTGCACAGAGCTCTGTCTGTGCAAAGAGCTCTCCAAGCGAGCTGGGCTAATCAGCAAATTCATTGAGATTGCTTCTCAGTAAGTGTGCACACATCCTCATACCCCATCCAGACGAATGTTTTGGGCCTTTATAGTCAGTGAGATTATGGGTCTCTTGGGTAATAATGCAGAAGGAATCTAAAATGCACTGATGAGTACAGTCATTGTTTGTTATAGAGCTTCTTGATATAACTTATAATGGACATATCCGGAGAAATGTGGAAGTAAACAGTGCTGCCATTGCTGCGGTGCTGCAGTCGGGAAGACTGCATGTTAATGTACATTACTAGTGGAGTTTTTCAAAACACCTGCGGACACATTTTGGAATAAATCTTATGAAAATTGCACTTTGACCTGGGTCTAATGCTATGACTGAGACTGCCTGTCTTAGATCTTTGGTGAGCTAACATTATATTAAAGATATCAACCTATTTGAGTTCAAACAGTTCTGACCTAGTTTATGTTTTGGAGCTGGTCTCATGCCAGGAGGTTCACAAAATAATCCTGTGTATAAAATATTAGGTTCATGTTTAATTTAATGTCGGCTAGTCGTACCCACTTGGTTAAAGCAATGAATGATTATGCTAGCCAGAATTCATTTTGCTACTATAACTGCCTTATTTTGCACATTTTAGAAGCCTTAACGTGGCGGCTAATATATTGGTACCTTAGTGAGTGACTGGGGGCTACTGCCAAACATTGTGAATTCTTCTTTATTTGCAGTTATGCCTTGTCTGTCACTTAACTCCAATGGCTTTCAATGCAATGTAGCACTGCAGTAATGGTGGCGCCGTAAGATGGCAGCGCCCACAAATTTCCCGACGGATTTGTCTAAAGTGTCACTTGCAGCTTATTTTTGTACAATGCTTCTAAATATATTTTTGTAATTTGCAAAGTAGTGTGATGATCATGTCTTTTTAGTCTGTACAGGCAGCAAAACATGTCATCATTCATTGCTGTTATATATGGCCTGACAAACAGAGTCATTACAAGACTGCACCGAACCTGGGAGGTAAGAACAGTTTTAAGTTCAATTCACGCTGAATTATTGAGTTATTTGATGAATTATGCTTACAATATGTTGCTGTGCCAAACACATCCTGAGGATGTTCTCTTGACTCTCTCACAGCGAGTGCCGAGAGCTCTGATAAAGAAATTCACTGAATATCGGCTCATGCTGGTAAGTTCAGTCAAATTCGGGTAAACTTTTAAGTACTGATGGTAATAGTAGAGTTTAGATCAGTTTTGTGATCCCTCTCACTGAGTGGTATTTATTTATCTATCTAGCCTAATATTACATTTCTTGCCCTCAGGTCCCGTTTAACAACCGTGCAGCTTTAAGGGAGGTGCTGGCCAAACTGAGCCCACCATATATACCTTATGTGCATCTAATTACAGATGGTGAGCTAACATCAATACAGCTGAAAATATAATAATAATACTATTTGCACAGCTACTTTCTGTGTGTCATATTGACAGAAGGTACATTGACAGACTTTTTCTCTCACTTGTTGTCAAACACAGACCTTACGGCCATTCATGAAGGCAACCAGACCCTCAACGATGGCCTTGTCAACTTTGAAAAAATGGTTAGTAGTTTTAAAAAAAATCTTTGTAAGTGCTTGATGTATTCAAAACCTTTTTATAATGTTATAAAAGTTTTCTTTTTCCAAATTTGGGAGTTCTTTGAAGCAGTGTGCAAATCTTTCTTTTTGCTTTTTGATTTGACATTTGCTGAAATATGTTTGTAAGTGCGAACCCCTTCCCAAGCTCTGTCCACATATTCCTCATTCACATGCCTTATCTATGCAGCTCTAGTTCATCATGCCATTCTTTGCACTAATTGTATTTCATTTTCATCTTTACAGAATATGATTGCCAAAACATTGAAGATGGTGAGAGACTGTAGGAGACAGCCCTACTGTAAGCAAAGCAATACTTCTACTTTGATGACCACTTAGATGACCACTCTTAGTGCCACTGTCGTCAGGGCTGTGCAGTGTAAACAGGCAAACAAACAAATAGAAATAATTGATCTTTTCCTTTTCAGTGCCCCTTTTACCACAGCATGGCCTTAAGGGCACAGGATCACAGAGGAAGAAACACACATGTAAGTATGCAGTTCACTTACTACTTAGAGAACATCTGAAATATAATTACTTTCCAATTATCACATTTACACACATATTTACACACACTCCAACATAGTGCTACGATCTCTTACTCTCCTTCATTCAGGTGGTGATCAGTCACAACAGCAATGTGATTTTCGGAATCTGAAAGTCATAGATGACCAAGATAAACTTATGAACTTATCCACAGTTATTGAGCCCTGATGGAATATTTCACATTAGCAGAAGAAACCTAATGATACCTTATCGGTTGAAGTGGTGAATATCTGCTATGTTCATGAATAAAATGTGTTTGTTGAGCATAACATGTTCTGATGATATTTTTTTACACAGTGATCTAGAGTTCCATGCCAGTAAAGCCTGTAAAACTCTGGAAAGTCCACCTGAATATCTGCCATGTTTCTGAATGAAATTGTTTTTATTACATTACATTTTATAAACAGTAATCCAGGGTTATTGTAGCAAGCAAGGTACACGGCCTGTAAAACCCTGTAAAGTCCTCCTAGAGCGCACTGCAATATGTTTGCTAACATACAAAATAGTCAAATAGGAGACATAGTCAGCTGTGTTGTGCAGTGAAATATCATTTTATGGTTACCTTGAGCACATAATTGAATACTGTTGTCATGTGGGAGTAATGCAGGTTGAAATAAGTAAGGTCAAAGAGTCATTATTGCGTGATAAAATTGTCATGGGTACACTCGCACACTTTTAGCATAACATTCGATTAAAAGTTTAAGAAGTGAACTACTCCAGGTCTGTAGATTTTTTTGTTCACGTGGTTAAATTCATTAAAAGTCATTAAATTCAACAGCAAGAACATTACCACCACGATTCCCTGTGCTTTTATTTTCATTTTAAAAATGTTTAAAAATTACAACAAAACACCCACAACTACTTCCCATACATCCCATCCTACATTTCTTTAACTTAATAATAAAGAGATTTTGCAGTGTATGTAAATAAATCCTTTGTCTTGTTGCTCGAATTTGCTCGAAGCTGTCAGTATAGTATGCAAAAGAATGAGGAAATGGGATCAAAGGTAGAGGACCCTTCTTTAGTACAATGGATTGTAGCCCACTATATGACTTCCTCTATCAGGGGTGATGGTGGTGCAGGTGGCAGAGGTGCTGTTCGGCAACTGGAGGATTGAAAGTTCGAGCCCCACTGTGCCTGACCCCGTCGAAGTGTCCTTGAGCAAGATACTGAACCCCAAATTCCTCCTGGTGGCAGGTTGGCATGGCAGCCTCTGCCTCTGGTGTGTGAGTGCGTGTATGTGAATAGATTAATGTGAGGCATACACTGTAAAACTCTTGGAGTGGTTGTAGGAGTAGAGAAAGCACTATATAAATGCAGTCCATTTACCTTGGGACAGTGAGTGGGCTAATAGTCTTTGCCAAAGATCACTGAGCTCTGCTTTCGCCCTCTCTGTTTTCATTAAATTCACATCAAATTGTGATAATTACAAGCGAAATAATTATTTCATTCTTCTATCCATCATATATACTAACTGTAAACCCGAACGTCCAAAATAATTAAATAGATTAAGTGGTGTATACTCAAAGTTTTAGAAAAAGTTCTACTAACTTAATTGTGTCAAGTTGGTGTAACATGTTCTTCCTTTTCGAGTAATTTTAACTAATATTTTTTGATTAAAGGGAACTATTTTGGCTATAAGTGAGAGTAACTTAAAAACATAGATGAGTACAACTTAATAGAATTAAGTAGTTAAATACTAAGAATGATAAAGTCCTTTTATTTTTATTGTTTCAAGTAGGGATTATTAAATCAATCATAACAAAAAAATTGCAATCATAGCCCATTACAACAGCAAAGCAAAGCAAAGGCGGAAAGTAGGCTCTGAAAGGTGTTGTGTAAACAAACATGTCATGTCAAACATGTCATGCCTTCAGCGTCGTATTTCAGTACTGAAAACACTTCAGCTGGCTGAAGCCTTTAAAAATTTGTAAATATATGAATTACAATTTATTAATTTACCGGTACTTATTTAAATATTTATTTGTTATTGCGTCTTCAGTTTTTAGTTTAATTAGGGCTATTTTGAACAGGTGCAAGAAGAGTATTTTGGTAATTGGGTAAACAAGGCCAGATGTTAAAAACAATCAGGAGACTCACTTAGCCGTACACAAGCTATACAGTGGGGAGCAAAATTAGAGAAAAATAAATACTTGGGAATATTGTTAATATTCATCACTCAGAATTTGATGGAATATCAGCTTTATTACATTAAGGGGCACCGCTAGAAACTTTGGACCCTATGACAAAGTAATTTTAGGCCCCTCAAGCACTGATTATAATATTAAAATGTTCTTTTGGGCTCCCTGTCAGTGCCAGGCCCTGAGAAACATCCCAACTGTTCCCCTCCTGGCGATCAAAATTTCCCCTGTTCCCCTCCTGGCGAAAAAAAAACTTATTCCACTGAATCTGAAGGACTTTTTTTAGGCTACATGATTCAACAATGAAGACCAGTGTCAAGTGTCAAGACCCTTGTTATGACTTCAACACACATGCAGCCACACAGCATTCTCACACCGGTCTGATGTTGGGCCTTTCTTCTTGCGGTCTCTTCTACAGTTTGGTAAGAGTGGGTTTCTTCACCATTACTTTGTCACCAAAGATTTTCTCTTTTACAGCTATAGATGGTGCAATGTTTTTTTCTGAACCTCCTTGCAACATACAATTCATTCACTGCAGTTTCCTCCCAATCAGCACACAATTTTCATGCAAGATAATTTTATCTTCTTTACACATTTTGGGTGCTATGTCAAAGCATATAGACTTACAGATAAAAAAAAAAAGTGTTTTGTTGTTTGAATTTCCTTGTTAAAAATATGTGGACAAACAAATCCCTACTAACTCCCCAATTTCCATACTAGTCATATTCTGCCACTGAATACACCACAAACTTATTTATTTTTTTATTATTATAATATTTGTCTCTTGGCAGACATTAAGCTTGCCTACGTTTTCTGTGAAAGGCTGTTGGGACTGTCAAATAGTTGTTACAGTTACAGAACGTATACTTTTTTGGTATCTGTACTTCTACTTCATTATGATAAGTGTACATGGGCTCCGGGGGAGTTAGGATCATTCTAAGGGCCTGGCACTGACGGGGCCCAAGAGAGCATTTGGTAAAACTTTAGGTTAGGGTGCACATATTCACCATTAACTAGCAGCTTATTAACATGCAAACTAGTAACATACTGGCCATTTATTAGTCATTTATTAGTCATTACAAGGCACTTATTAATACCCTATACAGCATGAGCATATTCTACCCACAGTAGACCATTAAATCATTTCTCCAATATAAAATCCTAATTACTGTTTATTCATATTAAGTAGATTAGTTGCTGTATATAAATTATGATCTTACTATGTTTTGGTTAGTATATGGGGCTTATAAGGCAGGAACAGTTATGCTCCTTCAGTAATATTTAGAAAAGATGGTATATTCATTGGAACAAAACCTAATAAACTAAAAGTGCCTAATAGTGTCCAAATAAGTCCTAATTACACATTTTTGATTGAGAATAACTTCTTGAGAATAACTGTTCCTGTTGTACTACTACCTTAATTCCCTTACTGAGCAAAGCATATTGAGACCCTAATTCATATACAACAGCTAGCTTACTTACTATAAATAACCAATAGTTAGGAGTTTATATTGGAGAAATTCTAGTTAATGGTCTGCTATGGATAGAATAAGCTCATGCAGAATAAGGCATTAATAAGTGATTTTAATGACTAACAAATGAGTAGTATGTTATTAAATTGTATGTTAACAAGCTGCTAGTTAATGGTGAATATGTGTACCCTTATCTAAAGTGTTACCAAACATTTTAATATTGTAATCAATGTTTAGGGGACCCAAAACTACTTTCTCTCGTGGGCCCAAAATTTCTAGTGGTGCTCCTGTAAGTGTGTACTTTTTTACTTTGTTTTTACATAAAAAATATCCAAGAATTCACTTGAGATAGGGGTGAAGAAATGTTTTGGTTCCTTCAGTAGAACATAGGACTATGCAATGCAATTTTCCGAATACCTTTATTATTCTAAATAGTGGTACACGAAAGAATCTGGTGTCAGGCTGAACAGAAAATTCAAGAAGACAGTGAATTCAACATTTGAAAAAAATATTACCCTGATGGAGGGGTGGCCAAACTATGGCCCATTACTCTCTTTCAAATGGCCCGCCATTCAGTAAAAAAATTAAATGTAATGTTACCCCGTTATTAATTTAATAGGCCTATATGTGCATTGCACAACATAGTTTTAGGACTGTCATACCTATTTTGAACCACTCTGGCATGGATGCTGTTATACCGTGGCTCATTTAGGGAGCCTTTAACTTAGAATGTTAGAATAAATGACACTACATGCAGGAACATTTCTTGCGTGCATGCCCTGTATTGTAGAACCCAGGAATTATCATGACACAACACAGACACCAGATCTGCCTTTCAGTATTTAATTTCACACTGGGGAGCAGGCAATAGTAGGGCCCAGCGCTGCCCCGTCTTCCCCTGATGGTAATATCTGACACAACTGCACCCAGACCATAAGGTGAGGTGTCCCATGCCAGCTGAATGGGTAGTGTGGGATCAAAATGCCTGAGGGCATCAGAGTTGGACGGAGCCATCTTAGCTTCTCTAAAAGCTCTCGCATCTATTGGTCCACTCCCATGTCTTGGTGTTGTTTAGCTGCTCATGTAGTGGCTTCATCTTATTGGCAAGATTAGGCACAAACCTTGCATAGTACGTCAGTAGACCTAGAAAGGATGTCAACTGCCTCACATTATGTGGGGATGGTTATTGATCAATAGCCTTCACTTTTGATGGTGCTTTTCTGGTGCAGTCCTGCACGGTCAATTACATTGCCCAGGTATTCAACGGAAAATCTGAAATTCACACTTGTCTTGCTGAACTCCCAGCCACAGGGGCGGAGCTGTAGGCGGGGTGGGCAAGGCAGACAGGGCCACTGCCCCTATGCCCAGGGCCCTCCCACTCTGATGAAGGGCCCTTTACGATTTAGTAGTCAAACAAATTGATACCGTGCCGTGGCTGAAAATAGTTTAGCTGAACTTTCTTAACTTTTCCCATTCATTCTCTGTGGTAGTTCAGATGGAACAGTACAGATGGAATATATTGTTGGCCACAGGTGAACAATATACAGGAGCTTTCCTTAGTTTGCCATTGTAAACAATGTAGTAGGCTAGTAACAGCTCACAGCTTACAGTGACACAGCCCCACTTACTGGAGAGCTCACATTCGCCGATCTGAAGAAGATAGCATCCAGAGAAGTTGTTCACTTTGAACCGCAGTGTCGTATTACGTTGGCTTTAGCCATCTCCATTGCTTTGCTAACAAACAAACAAACCCTGGGCTGCTTGGTTAGTGACGGTAAAGGGGATGTTTAGTGTTTTAAGCAGGTTTTAAGGATGTAGCTGATTGTGCTGTGCTTTTTTATTTTAGTGTTTTTTTTGTTTTTTTTTAGTGCTCATTTTTATTGCAGTATTCCATTCATAGTCGATGTGCCCCATCTCCTCCTCCCCTCTGACTCCTCGGGCCTTTGTGCCTTCCTGTGCTGATTCACGGCACTAGGTTGGTTTATGGTCAGTGTTTCATTGGTTTGTTCATCACTTGTTTGTTTTCTTAGTTCTTCCCTTTTCTACCCTGTCGTCACTGGCCGAGTTGGTCAGTGTATTTGAGAGTGGCCCTCTGGACTGCCTGCTTATTTGGGCATGGGCTGCCCCAGTTAACGTTCCCTGCTTGATTTCTCTCCCTTTATTGAGTTGACGGTTATTTTTCTCCATTTCTTTTTGTTTCTTTGCCCCCTAGCAGTGACCTGCAGACATTTGACTATTTAGCCAATGCCTGTATAGCAGTAGGCTCCTTCTTAGTGTGCGTGTATGCCCTAGTGGCCGGTGTGGGTTTTGGGATTTCATGTGTGTTCTTTTGTGTGATTAACACGCACTCCTGATTTTTGTGGTGTAGCAACACTCATGTTTGAGAGCAAAATTGCTCCTTACTAGTTGAGCAACTGTGGAAGGTGTTTTGCTAACTAGTGCTAATCAGACTCGGTCACAGCTGTTACTGTCCCTATTTTTGTTTTATCCCCTGTTAGAATTTTGTGTAATTTTATGTGATCCCTTGCTCCCTGTTTCTAACTGTCAAATGAATAACTGTTTCTCTGCGTGTACTTAGAATTATCTGCTCAGCTAAGTCTGTACAGAATGTTCAGTCAACAACTGGTAGACTTGGTGGAGACCTTAGAAATAGCCTTGACCAAGTGATCATCTGTCGATACTTGTCAGGACACTGGCGTCAGTATGGATAGGAATGTGCCTGTTTAGGCTAGGTAATTTCGAGTGCTGCAAGTGTCCCTGAGTTTTGCACGTATATGGAGTTGTGCCAAGTTTAGGGACTGGTCAAGTTAGGTTTTTTACTGTTTAGGATAGATTTATGATTAGACCTTGGAGTATATGTAGAACTCATTTTTCCGGGGACCGAGAGAGAAGGATCCAGACGAGCTACGCTACAACATCTTCGTGTCCTGTCTCAACCTCGCGGGAGAGACAGAAGAGTGACTTAGGCAGATAGTCTTTAGACTTCGCTTTGTTACTTCAACCTTTTTATTTTCTATCTAATCAACAGTTGTAATTCATTTAATTAATCCTGTAATAAATCATTGATCCTGATCCGACGTAACCGAGTCATCCAATCTTCTATTTCGCTGGGAAGAGAACACAACGCAATTTTAAAGGTGAACAGTAACTTCAGGTGTAAAGTTAAACTGGAAAACACCAAAAATCCAACAGATGGTGCCGTGACCCGGATGCTAGAAAAGATTAAGAGACTTTTGAAAAATCCAGTGGGAGTGCCGTATTGCCCGTGGGAGAGCTGAGCTGGACTCTGCTGTCTTGGAGCTGTGCCGGTGCCCTGCTGACCTGTGTCTGAACTTGCCTGTATGCTGACGGAGCGTGGACGAGAGGGACGCCTCTACTCCAACTCTGATCTACTATTAGGTGGGGAGCAAATCTCTGACTCTTTTCCTGGTATAGAAATTAGAATTAATAGCTGCACTTCCTAGTTTAATGAATAACTATCTGAAATAGAAGCTGGATGTAATTGAGTACCTATGTCATTGGTTTTTGAGCTCAAGAAATCATTGATATAAGATAAGTAAAGGCCTGAGTAAACTTAGATTCGTGCGAATTAAAAGAACGAAATTTCCAAGGGTCTGAGAACCCAAAGTGAGAGTGGTACCCAAATAACTAGTGAAAAAGTTAAAGTGGTGGCAGTGGCGTGATTGAATGTTTTAAAATATTTATGTGTAATCCTATATGCAGTGTTGGGATATTGCATGTTTTGATGGATGTTGTGAATATTCTGAACATTTACAATTACGGAAAAGCCTAGATTTGTTTTAGGTGCAAAGTGGGTTAATTAATGCGAGTAGGTATTGATTTGAACGCCTCTTTGTGTGTCACGTAAAGCTTAACTTGATAAAGACTAGTTGAGTGAGAAGCATGCAAACTATCCTGTCTGAGAAGCAGATGAGAGATAGCTGTCATTAAATTTAAAGAGAGAATTTACTCTGTTATTTCTGTCCCGTTGTGAGAGTGTGTAAAAGAGGGGGGTAGAGTGTGAAATCTGACCTTGACAGACTGCAGCTGGCAAGAGTTTAGAAAACAACCTATCTGGGCTCCTACAGTGGGGAGAGAGAGAGACAGAATAGATTTTCCTGGAAGCGCTACTTTGTGTTATTTGTGCTTTGTTGTGTTTTCTTTGTTTTTGTGCAATTGCTGTCCCATTTATAAAAAAAAACCAGAGCCGTACGATGGCTGAAGCAACGGGAATTTATTCAGATGATGAATATGCTACCGGTGAACAAAAGTTCCAAAGCAAGTTGAGAAATGAGATGATACGAGAACTGTCTCAGAGTGTGATGAAAGATTTTAAGCTGGATAAGATCGAGAAAAGATTGATTAAAGAAGAGAATGTTACCCTTAATGGCTCAATGTGGGCGTTCGAAGACCTGACGAAGGTGTTTTACAAATGGAAGAATGCCAAGAGCAGTAAGACCCCAATGGCTATGGTGTTGATGAGTCAGTTGAGAAGACACGAGACTGATAATCTGAGGAAAATCTACCGAAAGAGAATAGATGATGAGAGAACTGCTTGCAAGAGTTCCCAGGCTGATGCGAACAAGCTGAGAACCGAAATGGGTCGTCAGGCAGTCATGTCCCAACGACAAGATAAATACATGGAAGCCCAAGCCTCAGAGATAGAGAAGCTGAAACAGCAGTGTGCTGCGTTGGAAAAAGCGGACGAGGATTCCCAACCTTCCGATGCGACAGCGCCCCCTTGCGGAGAGATGGAGGAAAACAGCCGAGATCCCCCAAACAACCCAGCTCACCCTAGTGGTTCGACTGAGGATGATCCAGGAAGTCAACACTCTGAGGAGGATGCCAAGGTGCGCCCCATGCGCACGAAAACAAAGAGCAAGAATGGTGAAAAGATTGCACTCATTACCCACGTGTCCGCTCCTGCTGCTGAAATAGAGAGATGGGCCCAAGTAGTGAAACACCCAAGAGATGTTGGATTGGATGCCTGGATAAGACTGAAACGTTTGTCACGCCTGTACAATCTTCACCCTCGAGACGGATATCAGATACTGGCCTACAGCCTGGGAGATGCCGAGGCAGACGGCTTAAAGAAAGGCCTGGACAAAGAGTTAATGGAAGAAACTCCAGACGCGCTCGATGCTGGATGGAGATTCATCAGAGCCTGGATTCAAGAGCGGGCCAGAGCCAATGTGAACTGGAGCAAAATCACCGCAACGGTGCAAAAACCAGACGAGACCGTGGATGACTATTACAAACGCTTCGGAGATGTCTACGTCCTACACTCCGGCTTGACTGACAATCCTGATGACCTGGGAGCCACCACGCAACAAGTAGCCAAAGCTACTTTTCTAGACGGTCTGATTCCGGAAGTCAAGCAAGGAACTAAGCTCATTTTATCAGGCACCTGGGACGACGACACCGTCACTCTGGAGAGGGTGGTGCGAGCGGCAACAAGAGTGGCCAGAGACCTGGACATCAAGGTACGTCAGGTCACTATGGCCAAGCTCGTGGGAGAAGAGAAACAAGCAGCTGAGCCATCCACCCAGACGAAGGGACAGAAAAGGCCTGTGAAAGGAGAATGCCATGTCTGCGGTAAGCGAGGACATTGGGCGAAAGACTGTAGATTCCGGAAGTCGAAAAGAGATGATGATTGTCGCAGAGAAGCGATAAAGCAGATCAATCAGATGGACGAAGAAAAGGTGAAACAACTAGTAGCAATGATGTCGGGAAACTAGAAGCCCCCTCCGTCCGCCCGATTGCTGCCATTGTGAGATTAGAACGAAATAGCCTTTACGTGCCTGCCCAAATAAACAACGATGCTGAATTCGAATTTTTAATTGATACTGGAGCTGAACTCACCATTATTCCTACAAATTTGGCGGAAAAGCACAAGATCTCTCTTTCGGGTAAGACAAAATTTGCATACGGTGTTGGAGGGGACCGATTAACATTGCAAGAGACCACCACCATTGATTTGAACATTGGCTCCACAGAAATACCTTGTCGCATATGGGTGGGGGAGAAGGTGCAAGATCCTCTCTTGGGAATGGATGTATTACTGAAGTTGAAAGCAAGCCTTGAATTTAATGAAGAGAGGTGCAATGGAGACTGCAGCGAATACAAGCCAGTGACCTCAGAGATCACCCTATCTGGGCCAAAGGAAAAAATGACTGTGGATTATTGGATATGGAACCAGTGAAGCTAACTGGAAAGGTTCCCCCAAGCACGAAACAATACCCAATCAATCGAGCTGCCATTGAAGGTCTGAAACCAATCATCCAGGAGTTGGAGGAGCAAGGAGTCCTGAAGAAAACTCAGAGTGTGTCTAACAGCCCGGTCTGGCCGGTGAAGAAGCCAAATGGAACGTGGAGACTAACTATTGATTATCGAGAAGCCAACAAGGCAATTGACAAATTGACACCTGTCGTCCCTGACCCTTCCACCATCTTTAGCACTCTCAGACCCGAACATAAAGTTTTCTCAGTACTGGACGCCGTGAGCGCTTACTGGAGCATTCCATTAGCCCCCGAGTGTCAAGACTGGACTGCTTTCACCTTCGATGGAAATCAATATAAATGGACCCGTCTTCCCCAAGGTCTGCACAACAGCGCTACCCTGTACAATCAAGCTCTGCGGAGACACCTGTCCTTGCCTGAAATGCCGAAAATCACTTCGGAAGTTATCACCTACATGGATGATCTGTTGATCGCGTCAGAGACAGAGGAGGAACATGACAGAGACATGCGGGCGCTGATGGACTATCTCCAGCTGAAAGGACACAAAGTGAGCTTCGAAAAAGCACAAATGTCTATGCCATCGGTGACTTACCTGGGGCAGAGGATCTCAGAAGGAAAAAGAGAAATTACAGTTGACCGCTCAACCGCAATCAAGCAAACACCTGAACCAAGCACAATCAAGCAACTACGTTCATTCTTGGGACTGTGCAACTATAACCGAGCGTGGGTTGAATCGTACAGCGAGAAAGCCCAACCCCTGACGGACTTACTAAAGGGAAGTCCTGAATCCAAAGCTAAAATCAGCCTGACTGAAGCCCAAAAGCAAACCTTTGAAGAACTAAAGCAAGCCCTGTGTGACGCACCAGCCTTGGGCATCCCAAACATCAACCGACCCTTTGTACTTTATGTCCATGAGAGAGACGGTTTCATGACAGCGGTGCTAACTCAGGAGCATGGTGGACTACAGAGACCTGTGGGATATTATTCAGCGAAGCTCGATACCACCGCATTAGGGTTCGGCCCCTGCTTACGAGCTGTCCAAGCTGTCTTCCTGGCCATCCAAGCAGTGGCGAGTCTAGTGCTGGACCAGCAGTTGACGGTAAGATGCCCACACGCTGTGAACACTCTGTTGTCCATGAGAAAGGTTGCCAAAGTGTCAGACAGTCGATGGGGAAACTGGCAGGCAGTGCTAGAATCGCCCAACATCTCCATTCAAAAAGCTACTGTGTCAAACCCTTCAACATTCTTAACACCCAGTTCTGCCGTGGTGGAGGACGACCATTGTTGCGAAGATCTAGTTAAGCTGATGGATAAAGACCAATTCACAACAGAGGACCCGTTGCCGAGTCCTGATTTGATTTTATACACTGATGGATCTTCAATGGTGATCGATGGAATACGATGTGCTGGATGGGCGGTGACCAACGACTTTGAAGTCCTGAAATCAGACTCAATGGCGCCGGGAACATCGGCCCAACAAGCAGAACTGAAAGCTTTGGCCGAAGCCTGCAAACTTGCAGAAGCTAAAACAGCAAACATCTACACAGATTCAAGATATGCGTTTGGAATTGCCCACGACTTTGGACAAATATGGAAATTAAGAGATTTCTTGACTGCAAAAGGCACACCCATAAAGAACGCTGAGCTAGTAGCGGAACTACTTGATGCGATGCAATTACCCAAAGAATTGGCAGTGATAAAAGTTAAAGCTCATACGAAAGACAACACAGCTGAAGCAAAAGGCAATGCAATGGCGGATGCAGCCTCTAAAACGGCTGCGCAAAAAGGAGGGGAATGTAGAGAAACGGACGGATTACAAGATAACGAAAATAATGAAATTTTTTTGAAAAATGACGACGAGAATGGCATAAGACAAGTTAAGAAAGATGAAAAAGCTTCAGAGAAATTATCAGACATCAAAACAATGCAAGAGGAAGCCACGTTAGGAGAGAAATGGACATGGATGGAAAATGCTGCTAAACTCCATGATGACCAGCTGTGGAGACACGGAACGAGAGTAGTAGCACCTGAAGTCTTGCTAAACCATTTAGCGGTACAAATACATTCTCTAGGACATGTGGGAGCTGAGAAGATGAAACACAGGTTTTCACAAGTGTGGTGGAATCCCAAGTTTGCTGCAGTAGCAAAAGACGTGGTGAAGAGATGTGTAACTTGCATGAGAAACAACAACGACAGCAAAGTCAAATTACCCATGTTGAAAACCCCAGCTCCACCAGGTCCGTTCAGACACCTGCAAGTGGATTATATCACCTTACCTCCATGCAAAGGCTACAGAGATGTTCTTGTCATTGTGGATAAATTCTCCAGATGGATTGAAGCAGTGCCAGCAAAAAGAGGAACGGCTCAACACACTGCAAAAGTGCTTGTGAAAGACTTCATCCCACGCTACGGTGTGCCGGACCAGATCTGCTCCGATCAAGGAACCCATTTCACTGGAGCCGTGTGTGCTGAAGTGTGCAGGATGCTAGAAATCCAGTGGCAACTACACTGTCCGTATCATCCTCAGTCCTCAGGACAAGTTGAGAGAGCTAACCGAACTCTGAAAGAACGGCTGGCAAAGAAACATCAAGAGGGAGTGCCATGGCCTGATGCACTACCTGCAGTCCTGTGTAGTATGAGAGCTACCACCAACAAGGAAACTGGACTGAGCCCCTATGAAGTCATCACCGGACGACCAATGTCTTTGCCTGGGACTATCGATTTCAGGAAAGCTGACATACACCTGGTTTCAGAGGCTTTGTTGAACTACTGCATCCTACTCTCAGAGGCAGTGTCTACAGCAGAAAAGAGGGTGCGAGAAGCTTGGCGTGAACCATCTGAAGGGGGGCATTCGTTAGTGCCTGGACAACGGGTGATGATACACAAACCCAACGGCTAGCTCTAGAAGCTAAGTGGGAAGGCCCGTACGAAATACTTCTCGTTACTGACTCTGCTGTAAAAGTAAAAAGCAAATCAAAATGGATTCACGCTAGTCATTGTAAACTAGTTGAAGGCCTCTGAGCTCAAAAACCAATGTAGATCTTGTGTATACTTCAGATTTCCGTCAAACTTTCTTTTCTAGATTAGGGTAACTAAGGGAGGTAAGATTCACGGAAGACTTTATTTTCCTGAGGGTTTCTTGTTTTTACGGGAGGTCAGTTTGGGGAGGAGACAGAAGGGATGAGATAGGTTCATCTTTGAATCGTTCTGTCCTGCTGGAGTTAAGAGAGACAAAAAAAAGTATAAAACTAAAACCAATCATATGCTAAATTAAGTTTGTGTTCAAACATAGGATAAATGTATAGGAATATTAATCATAATGTTTAATAAAAATTATGATGTGCCAAACCAAATGCTGCTATCTATAGATAGAAACCTAGGTAATGTTTTATGTTTCATGTGTCAAAACCATCTTTCCCATCTGATACCACATTTATTTCTCTGCATTTCTCTGACCAAGTCCCTTTCCCTCCCTTTGGAGCTGTTGGAAATAAATGTATTTATTGTTTATCAACATGTTCTGTTCCTCTCCATTAATTTCCCTCATCTGTAATGTACTGGGTTGCACCTTGCTACAAATACTTAAGTTTGATTATTCCTATGAAAGAAAAAATCGGAAATGGCATTTTTGAATTTATCAACATGTTATTGTTTAAAAATTTGACAAGTTTCAGATTATTTTATCTATTTTATTTGACTGTATTTTCTATTTATTTGTCTCAATTCATACCGTCGCCTGTGCGCCGTTTATCCTGATTCAACCTTGCTAACCTCCACAGGCAGCTGAGCCAAAAGGTGACAGATAAGCTGAGCCTGAGCAAGCTAGACGAGACCCAGTGATGACGAAAATGTTTCAAGTTGGCCTTTACAAAAATACAATAACTAGGCATATGATGACACTGTTGACGTCACTGCCTTCACTCTACGCTATAAATCTGTTTACACAAATCTCAATGTCTTGAATGAATGATGTTCACTGGACATGTAAACTGTCTAACATATAGTCTAAATGTCTGCATGTGTGTGTGGCTGGCCATGCTGTGTTCAAGCATCGTCAACGAGTGTAGGCCTAAAAGCCTACACTAGCAAAGTAGTAGTAGTAAAACTAGTAAAACCGCAATGTGCCCAGGTTTTACAACTTACGTTACGTTGTCAACTGTGCGACTTTCTTGAACCGTGCCAGAAATGGAATATTTCACGCATTTTCGTAGACATTAGGGAAAAACAAAAGGTTCAGTGTCTTTTAAGGACTGTGCATTTGAGAGCAGCATCTATTCAACTTTCAATGCACATAAAAGTAAGGAACATAGAGAGCACAACTGTAGGGTGTTTAAATCAGAATTAATTGTTGGTGCTGATATGGAATGTGAAAGCACAGGGGATATTCCTCCAGATGAAATGAATCTTGCAGAGACAGACATTGATAGTGACACTGAGGAAGACACATCTGAGGCAGATAGTCTTGAAGTTTGGAGCAGAAATTGGCAGCTTTATTTTTACAAATGAAAACAGGGCTGCACATACCTGAAACATCTGTCCAGGTAGTCATTAAGCAACTTTGTCACTTATTTCAGTTGTCTCAGCCACTAACATACAAGAAAGTGAAAGAGGTATTACAGAAGCATTACACAAATATTGACAAATCAGTTATACAAGAAGTAGTAAAGGCTGTGACAGAAAGCAACATTTTCACTGGACATTGTAACAGAGATGGATGTCTAGCAACCACTAAAAGGAGAACGGCATATGTGCATATTGCGTGAATTTCCACTGGTAATGCCTGTAGAGTATGTAGTGGAGAAAGGCAGTAAGAGAGTGGTTTATGTTCCTCTGCTGAAAATGCTTCAAAAATTGCTCAGCAAGGAAGACATATTACAGAAGGCCATGTCAGTTCATGTCCCAAATGAATACAATTCTTGTAGGGATGGTAGGTGTTTCAGAGAAAAATGTAAATGATGAATTCAGAATTGCCCTCATGCTGTATATTGATGACTTCGAAGTAGCTAACCCACTAGGGACAGCAAGAGGAAAGCACAAGATGTGTGCGATATACTGGGCCATTGCGAATATCCCAGCAAAATACAGATCAGCTCTCTACTATGGCTATGAAAAAGTTATATACCCACTCATTTGTGATCTACGCACTCTTGAACAGCAAGGTATTTACCTGGAGCGACTTGGTACTTGTGTCAAAGGAATTGTTCTATTTGTGTCTGCAGATAACTTGGGTGCACATTCTCTTGCTGGATTTTATGAGAGCTTCTCCGTGGAAAAAATTAGCAGATTTTGCATGGTATCCAGGACTGACACACAGCTCCAAGAGGTACGCTCAGGTTCATTTTAAATGAGAGACAGAGATATGCATGACATGCATGTACAAGAGGTTTTGCATGACCCAACCATGGGAAAAAATACAGGGGTGAAGAGAAACTCCCCTTGAATTTGACGTCAAGACCTAATTCAGTAGAAGATTTAAATAGTTACTTGAAAACCATGTTAACCCTTCAGTATAACTTCAGCTTACAGTTTAGAGACCCAGCGGAAGCAGAAACCATTTACTCTCAGTTTAAAGCTTACCCCGGCAAAAAAAAAATACGAAGCTGTTGCCAAGGCTTTAATAACAGCCCATCCCTGTCTTTGGGAAACAGCATCCCCAACCGGTTTCTGTAAATGGATACAGAGTCTTGATGGGTAGATAAGATAAGGTAACTACAGGGCAAAAATTAGGTCCTTGGGACATGAAGATGTAAAGGTGAATGGCGGGAAACGAGGAAGATGCTTTGCTGGTGGTGACCCACCTAACAAGAACATAAAGAAACCAAAAAAAGGAGAAGTCAATTACCTGCCAAATTTCCCAGAAGGGTATGATGCCACCCGCCTGGAAACAGCCAGACAACTTTTAGTGGATGACTTAAAAAAGAGAAATCAAGATGGAGTCTTTGTCAATCAGCAGATGGACTTAACACTGTCTCTTAGAAGAAAAGAAGTTGTGACTGACAAGCCACAAGCCAGATGATTCAGCATTGGCCAGCAGTCTTTGTTGAATCTCAGGTAAGTTTATATTTTTTGTCTTTGTTAAAGGAGAAATCCAGTGTGAATCAATCCAAAGTTCTGTTGTTTGAGGTTGAAATGCTGGGAAAAGGAAAAAGTACGAGAAAATTTGATTCAACGACTGAATAGTGAATCGGCAGCAAACATGAATGGGGCACATAAACTCATTTTCAGTTTGTTTTCCTACGCACCGTTCAGGTAACATTAGTTGCCAGGTCGCTATTCAGTCATTATCATTTTCTGGTTCTTTTCTTACAGACAGACTTTAGACAAGGGGCAACAGGGCTATTGATTGATTCATACTGGATCTCTCCTTTAATGTCTTGGATTATAAAGTCTATAACTATACTAAATGAGTTAATCCTTTAAAATTAAGTATCAATCAGACATCAAGCAAACATGAATTTTGTGTTTGTGATTTATTTGTGTTTCAGGTCTATCATGAATTCAACAGAGTTGTTGGAAAAAACCTAAAGCAGGAATTCTACGAATCTCTGGTTCGTCATTGCCCTCAACTAGTGGACATCATCAGGTCAAAGAAGGGTCTAAAGGGACAGCTTTTGGATGTTCTTTTGCGCCAAACAAAGGTATAAAAGTTAACACTGATTTTGTGTTGTTGTCTTGGGGGAGTGAGGACTGTCAACAATATCACTCTTAGTAATGTCTCTGTTTTCAATGCAATCCAGACATCAGACATTGGCGATATAAGATGCCTTGTCCTGAGAGGGCTTCCCGTCCTTTTAGGTGACAATCCAAGTGATTTCTTCAAGGCTTGCTTTGTAAGTAATATCACTGAATTATAGTTCTCAAATAATTACTCAAATAATGTGACAAGCTTTGGACAATCTTGATAATCTGGCCCAGGCCATGTGCCTTCTGTTTGTCCTCACCTATGCACTGCACTTAAATTATCCAAAGTGCATGGCCAATACATTCAGTTTCATCCAGCAAGTCCTGCTGAACATAGGAAGGGGTGCAATTAAAGGAAAGGTACTAACACTGTCTAATCAGCTGACAGTGTAATGCAGAATGTCAGTGATGCAATGCTCTCTCCCTGTGCTCTCTGTTGTGCTCTCTTCCTCTCTCTTTGACCACCACCCCTGCTTTCCACCCATCTGGTTATCCCCTCGCCATGTAATCATTATTTTGTTTACTGTAACATTGTTCAGTGTGTTGGTAGCACATTTGTATTGTGGGAGTAGGAAATTATTTAGTGCCCATTGTTCATACTTTGATGGTTTTTCAGTCATATCAGCGTTTTGACTATGCGAGGTAGAATGGTCATTTCTAGACACATTGCATGATTTAATGCCCTGCTGTGTTTGTGTGTTTATGTTCTTTTCTTTTTCTTTCTTTCTCTCTCTCTCTCTCTTTTTTTCTTTCTTTCTCTCTCTCTATCAAATGTATATTGTTTACATCATTCAATATTCTGGTAGAAATAGTCAGGAAGGGCTTAACATTTTATACACAGGAAATCACTGCCCATTGTCCATAATTTGATGGTTTTTCAGTTATGTCAGTATTTTAACTATGCAAGGTAGAATGGTCTTTTCTGACACATTGCATGATTTAATGCCCTGCTGTGTTTGTGTTATTTTCTTTCTCTCTCTCTCTCTATCAAATGTATATTGTTCAGATTACATCATTCAATATCCAATATACATTCAACATACACAGGAAATCACTGTTAATTTCCATTGTGTTTTCAATAAAATGGCAGTTTTGTGAAGAAAAAAAACAGCTTTGTGTATTACCTTCATAGACTATGCAGCAAATGAAGTGGGCTAATTTCATCATTAAGTTCAATTCAAATAAGTTCAATTCAATAAGTATTTATCAGTTTCATTAATATATATATTAAAGACGTTCTTGCCTCAAAGTCTGTGTTAACATAACAAGCAAAATTTGTTCATTGTACAAAAATACATAATCTATGTCAATCAACATATACTATACATACTACATATACTATACACAAAATATCTGGGGAAAACAGGTTACCAAAAAAATTTTATGTTTATTGAACGTATCAGGGTTTACAGTCCATGGGGGTATTCTGATTTAAAGCACAGTTGCTATTTCTCCTGTGACTGTCTCTTAATTCTGCATTAGCCCTTGGCAGCTTAGAGTTTTCAGTATGTGGCCTGCAAACAGAGCATTTTGGCCAGCCCTGCCCTGATGCATGTGTAAATGTGGTGGTTCCAGAGATATATTGAGATTGTGAATTTGTTCTTTTCAGAGCGGAGATGGCTGACTTGAAGACTGAAGTGCTTATAGAGCCTCGGAAACGTCATCTTGATTCCTATAAAGCAAAGAATAATCACACAAAAGTCAGTCACAGAAAAAGTTTTATGTTGTGTGAAATCAATGCTGGTGTGAAATCACAAAAGCAGTTTAACATCACTCTAAGCTGCAAATCAACACGTAATTGTCCTATTCAAAATTATGATCTGATCCTCCCACAACATTTTGCTTTCTTGTCAATTTTATCCAACAGAAACCTGGGCAACTTGAACTTTCTTCGGTACACAAACACTCCCACCACTGCCAGGAGGCCCAGCAGTATGATGACCAGCACTGGTACCCAGATCACCGCTGAGGGGAGCAGAGGTAGAAGAGACACAGGAGAGATCATTACACATCAGGTGGACAGGTGGAGTTTCTCAGCTACTTGCCACATATTCTTCATTCAGGAAATAGGCCAAATATAAGGAGTCATACTCATAAAGTTGACGGGGTCTTACTTGATGTAGTTTGACAGCTGAACCACACAGGTGAACTCCTCTTGATTCCAGAGAGTGATGTGAGACCAATGTTGTAGGTCTGAGCAGGCTGAAGTCCAGTCACCTTCAGTTCTGTTCCTGTTACTGAGACAGAATCTTTCCCAATCACATTCACCTCCACTTCAGTCCAAACACCAAATGGCTCCTCCCACTTCAGACCAATAGAGAAGTCTCCATTGTTACAGCTAAAACTGGTCACTGCAGCAGGATCTATGATGAACAACACAAATTAGAAAGGACTGTATTATATATTTCAATATTAGCTCTCCAGGTCTGTCTGGAGGTGTATTTTGAAAATGTTTATTGTGTGTATGTTGTATATTGCATGTAGAGTTAATGAAAGCAATAGACCCACCTAACGATAAACTGTGTAAACATAGAAGGAGTTTTTTCTGATTTATCTCATAAAAGAGTGACACTCTGTAAGTAGCTCCAGGACAAAGGTTATTGAAGGACACTTTGTTTCCCTCCACAGTGCCACTCACAGCATCAGCATCACTCCCATTAGTAGCTGTTGCCATGGAGAAGAGCCCTGGAACCTCCCCCTCGATGGTAGAGCTGGTGGTGTTCCACTGTCCGTTGGCACAGTTGATAGCTTTTTGGCAAAGACACAACCAAAGAAAGTATCCAACTTTGCAGATAGATACAGGTTAGAAGTCTAGTTTTGAAGATAGAAGGTTGCCGAGTGCTGTCAGCAGGAAAAAGAACAAGACAATTTGGTTCAACACAGATAGCAAAATGCTGGCGGTCTGCTGGTGTTTTTGCTGGTCGGTTCTCTGGTGGTCTGTCGGCGGCTTGCAGCTATCATGCCATATAGGGTAGTTCCCAGACAGCAAAAATACTCTGCCCCAGAACCAATGAATTCCAGAGCATCGCCAGACCATCAGTGTCTTGGAGCATATACCACATGACAAATGCATTCAGTGCATTCAGTCTACGTCATACCAAATCATCTCGTTCTCATTCCTACCAACAGCACTTGACAACCTCAAACAACAGGGCTATGGGTTGATTGACCCATCCTGGACTATCCCTTTAATTATGAAAACAACTGTAACCTACCAGTACTCTCTGTAAAAGTATACCCTTGGCTCTGCACTCCCTTAAACACAGTGTAGAGAGTGAAGGAGTATTCAGCCTCAGGAGAGAGATGTGAGACTGTGTGTGTCACTTTGGTCCCATCTGATCCAGTGATGTTGGTCTGTGTTCCATTGCTGTATTTCAGTATGTAAGTATAATTATGGTTGTTGTTGACTTTGTCCCACTCCAGCACTAGTTGAGTCTCAGAGTGTTCTACCACATGTACCTTGGTAACATCAGAGGGAGCTGGAGGGGAGGGGATGGACAACAGACACACAGAGAGATGTATGATTGCAGCACATAATACGTAAATATCTGAAATTATGAGTCATGATGAGGCCCTCCTTAAATTGACAGTTCACTAGTTCATGCTCCAAAATTTGAGGAATTAAAATGCACATAAAAGACAAGGGTAAGTGTGGTCCCAACAAGCTCCTCTTGATCCATATGGCTCTGCGCTGGCAGGACTGACAGGATCACAAGGTGTATCGCTGGTTCCCGCGGGACTCGCTGCACTGGCAGTGGTCCGGCGGGATCCCGGCGAGCACCTGAGAAGCATACGAGATCAAATAGTCTGAAGGAGTTACACGTGAATGCAGCGAGGAGAGTGTTTTGTGCAAGGTTGCTGGTCAAGGTCCTAGAGTGCAAACAGAATCATGCAGGAATCAACTGCGCTAGCAGTGGTCAAGCAGAATCTGATCAAGCACCCTCATCTTACTCTTTGTGATACTCGGATTACAGATTTACACAAAAGCAAAAATCATAATATAAAATACTTTGAAAAAATAATAAGCCTATCTAAACATAAAATTACTAGGCCAAATAGGGGTAGGCAAGTAGCAATGATGATTACAGCTATAACAATCACTATAGCATTCATCACCGTTTCAGTATTCTTTCCACCAGATTAATTACCTGGCATATATTTAGATCTGAATAACATGTAATCAATGAACAGCAGATAAACTTGCATGTTACTACCATCTCACACAAATTAGAGTGTTCTAGCAGGTTTGGTGCACCGTTTATGTATGGTCTACTAGTTTACACCGAGACTTGTAAGAGCCATAGTGGACATAAGTGAATTAAAATTTTATATCTGATGTTAATTTTGAATATTTCAAAGGACTGACTGTTGCTTATTTGTAATGTTAATTGTTAAGTTTAATATTGCTTATTTAAATTTACTTATGCATGACATCAATTTACTGAAACAGTAAGTTACGTGAGTGACGTAGAGAGTCAGAGCGCAACAGTCTTTGACCGTGACTACACAGAATTGAGCCAATCCCCTGTATAGATTTAAGGAACTTTTTATTTTTTGCAACATCCTTCTTCTGATTTGAACATATTGATTTAGTAAACAGTTGAAACTTTTAAAGAAGCCTTGCGTCATTGACTAAACTGGTCATAAAAGGAAACTATAAGAAACTGCACCTACACTGTTTGAATAAAAGGGGAGGAGTAGGGCTGGAGGTGGGTTGCAAGCAAAATGCTGCCGCTAAAGCTCCAGCAGGTAGGCAGTAAATGGGTTTCCAGCTAAATGGAAAAATTTTGTCACATTTCTCCTGAACTTGTGTTTGACATTATGAAACAAATGTTTGTTTGCAGTAACATCAAAATTGATGAAAAAAAAACGTGTCAAAAGGGTGGTGAATATTTTTTTTTTTTTTTTTTACAGCCAGTCACCTATCATTTCGGGCACAGTGGCAGCTTGCCATGCTCCTAGCTGTGTAATGCTTTTAAAGATAATAAGGGCAGTTTGAAAGAAAAAAAAGTCTCCTTTAGTCGCAATATAAAGTTATAGTGGGCAAAAAAAGGGTTGGAATATATTGGTTTGGGCCCAATTTTGAAAGGATGGCCTGACAAGAAGAATTTGAGAGACAAAGAAAATTAGTTTGAGAAGTACTGATAATTAACTTTGTTTTATCAAAGTGACCAAAATGTATTCTATAGAGATTTGAATGAGGAAGTATCATACTTGTAACTCCTGAAAACTGGAATCCTGTGCTTCTTACTCCCCCAAACACAGTGTAGAGAGTGAAAGTGTATTCTGTCCCAGGAGAGAGAGATGAGACTGTGTGTGTCACTGTGGACCCTGCATCTGATCCAGTGATGTTGGTCTCTGTTCCATTGTTGTCTCTCAGTATGTAATCATATTTATTGTTGTTGTCAACTTTGGCCCACTCCAGGTCTAGATGAGTCTTAGAGCGTTTTTTCACATTTACCTGAGTAACATCAGGTGACCCTGAAGGGGAGGGGGTGGACAATTACACAGAAACACATTCAAATTGCTCCCCACCCATGACTTTAAGCAAAGGTCATGCGTTTGGTTAAAAAAAAAAAAAAACATTCTATGACTGTGATATGCTTAAAAGAAATGACCAATGATGACTAATGATTAACATTAGTTTCTCTTCTATTACGGAATTCAAGAAACAGCCCGCTACTCCCAGTGTCAAAAATAATGCATGATATCTAGAAAAAAATACGTAAATAGCAAACTATTCTATTGTAGTAGATTTCTATAAATAATAAAAAAACAAGGCTTTATGTAGAGAAGAGTCAGAGTAACACAACATGATAGATGGATGGATGGACAGTGTGATTGCATAAAGAATAGGAAAACACAAGGTAGCCTAAAAAGTGGCATAATTTTGCTTTCAGAGGAAAATGTTGAATAACATACATCAACAATAGGAAAACATTGAGTCTAAAATTTAACATTTTGTTTATCCCTGGAGCCTGAAAATGAGGGAAATTTTGGTCTATGGGGTAGGCTACTTACTTGTAATGTCTGAAAACAGATACTCTGTGCTTCTCACTCCCTCAAACACAGTGAAGAGAGTGAAACTGTAGTTTGTCCCCGGAGAGAGAGATGATACTGTATGTGTCACTGTTGTCCCAGGAACTGATCCAGAGATGTTGGTCTCTGTTCCATTGTATGTCAGTGTGTAATCATACCTATTGTTGCTGTTGACTTTGGTCCATTCCAGTTTAAGGTGAGTCTCAGACCTGGTTACACTTACAGTTGAAACTGGAGAAGGAACTGTGGGGGTGGGGTGGGGTGGGGGTTAGGGTTGATGGATGGTCACAACATGAAATGCACAGATTTGCATACTGTGGAAAACACACAGTCTGAACAGTTAGTGGACCAATATTTATATGATTTACTTTTAAATGCCACTTTGTAGTTAATGATTTGAATAATTGTCAGAAATGCTGTGACTCTCTTGTTTGTAGTATCATGCACATCATATTAATTTAGCTATATTGTGTTGTCTGTCTAAAACTCAGAGTTCTGGGCCATGATTACTGGCTTAATTGTGTAGCCATTGTATTTATGAATGCAAGCCCTTAAAATTGACTGTGTTTCATTCTATACTACTTCACTATACAAAAGAGTCAAAAATTGAAGATATGGAGCAAGAATAGGAACACAATATGTAAAAACCTAGTTTTGAGTGAGATATATTATCATTAGAAATGGAGCTGGTTTTATCATTAACATCGGACACTTTGTTCTTGGAGGTCTTGGAGGTTGGAAGTCAAGTGTCTGTGAATCAGGAGTACACTTACCTGTAACCTCTGAAAATGCGTACCCTTTGCTTCTATCATTACCAAGCACGGTGAAGAGAGTGAAGGAGTATTTTGCCCCAGGAGAGAGAGATGAGACTGGTGTCTCACTGTGGTCCCTGATCCTGATGGAGTGATGATGAACTCGTCGTCGAGGGTGTTAGTCAGCAAGTAATTATACGTATTGTCATTGTTGATTTTGGCCCACTCCAGGTCTAGAGAAGTCGTAGAGCGGGTTACCACATTTACCTGGGTAACATCAGGTAGAACTGAAGGAGAGATGAAAGACAAAAGACAGATATGCAAAGAGATCGATGTTCACAAACGCAGAGAATTGCATATAAAATTACTGAGCGCAAAAGTAATTGATTACAAGCAACATCTGAACAGTTAAAATGGGGGAGGGATTATTCCAAAACTGAAAACACGACTATCAAACTAAAATCATATTCATTTATAAAATCACAAAAAATGAAAGCTTTTGAAAGCTTTAACACTTGAATACAATACAAATAATCAGATCGACATACCTGCTACTGAGCGGAGCTCAGAGCGCTTTGGCACAGTGACTCCAGAATCAACACGTGGAACTAAATGGAACTAAATGAAGAACAGCAGACAGGAAGGTGCACTAAGCAAGGCAGGAAAGATGTTGCTCTCCTTTGATCTGATTCTATGATTACACTGACTAAGTTTCAGTGGATTTAGTAACAGTGACAATAACAACAGGAATGACAACAGAATAAGGAATGGAAACATTTGTAAAGAAGTGTAAGCAGGAAACCAAGCAGAGGTAAAGAGCATGAATCATGGCAGCTATTTTGGACAGATAATAACAATACAGTGCTGTTTACAGTTTGGGACACACATCATTAGTTTAGTTTACAATCTACTGCTGGGCATCTATTTCATTTTGAACACCATATGTATTTAAGTATTGACTTAAATATTTGCAGTTAGATTTAGATTTAAATATATACTGAAAGATATTCTTAGAGTAACACTATATGTAACTTTTCACCACTGTCTGAGATATCCTCTTAAACAGATTGTTCATTTTACTACCATATGATTTTAGATGGCATAAAATCTAGCCTAGTAATAAAACCAGACCCTTGTTCTGCACTTTCGTTTTGTACAGAATGTCTGGACATTTGGTAGTGAGGTTCGATTGCTTGCTGGAGGTGTTTACGTTTAAAAAGACTGGATCAACCCCCAAATGATAGCTTGCTTTGACTGATAGCATTCTAGCTCTGCATTCACAACACCTCCCTCTGTTCACTGATTGGACAGGTTAAAATGCCTCCTGAGACAACAAGCTCAATGGGATCAAATCCAGACTAGCGCTGTAGAGAGATGATAAAGCGAAAGTGTTAGGAAGGCAGAGCTAGCCTACATAAAATTATATGAAGGGTAGATAAGTACATGTTTACCCTACAGCCATCCAGGATGTGAACTGTGCCGTTCTGGGTATAGGGTAGGAAACCACCACAAAATAAAGGAAAAAGCTTTACAGAATGAGCTTTACAGAACACCAGTTAGAATCTTCTAGCAGTGGAAATTGCTGTACATTCAAGACGGGTGTTGGTTGGGGTGTGTGGTTATGATTGACTGTATTGTATTTGACACCATTTCATAAAAGCATAAAATAGCTGGCTGAGGGCAAGAAACCTGAAACGTAGTCATATAACATCAGAAAATAATCATTATGATCATGTGACTATGCAAATAAAGTTTTGACACTTATATATGTTATATATGAATAATAATATTTATTATGTCTATTTTTATTTTATTAATTATTATTATTGTTGTTATTATTATTATTATTATTATTATTATATAAGTTGCAAGCACTTTGTCCTCCTCTCTGGCTCAATGTGTTTGTTGGGCAAGAAGAACTTCACCTTTTTTTGTTTGTTTGTTTGCATTATGTTGGTTGTAAAGAACACCACACAGTTTTTCACCTGAATCAACCAGAAGAGGCCACTAGAGTCCAAGGCGTTGACAATCTTCCCAAGAATCCCTGCAGGACCAGGAAATGTCAAACACCCCATTCTCATGCTAGACTCCCTTGCTGCTTTCAGATTCTATCAGAATGAAATGACCCAGAAATATTTAGTGGTAAAGGCCGTTCAGATTCTCTAAATGCTCAGGAAAGGTACTTCAGTATTTCCTTTCAAACCTCCTTTAGCATAGTGTACTATGGTGGTCTATATAAAGCAAAAAGCATAAAGCAAAAAGAAATGTGCCACAATTCCTTGCGCTATAAAACAATAACAAGTCAACTTAACACAGATGAGTAACACTTGCATTCCCCTAAGTGTAAGTTTTGGATTCTCTTAAAATCGCTGTTGTCTTTTTCTTGTAAATTTACCTTTATATCCCTCATGACATTTCACCTTTTTACCCCATGTGAAGGTAAATGTGGAATGAGGTCAAGGCAAAGTGAAAGAAGATAGAAGAGACTATTCGTAAGGTGCCACTGAGAGAATCTGTGTCAGGTGATCAGAGGTCACCTGTGACTGGTTAGGGACAGCCTTCCTTCCTTCATGTCTGTCAGTGCTCAGTCATGATTTTCTTTGCTGCAGTTTATAAATACTAATCTCTGTAATCTTGTTGGAACAGAATAATCACAATTTGTAGCTACAAGTCCAAATCAACAAACAATGTCCCTAGAATAAGCCTAGAATTTGTACTAATGGAACTGATGTTGAGCAAGTTATTCACCACAAATATTTGTGTTTTTGGCTGGATTGCAGACATTAATTTAGAACATATGCACTTCAGTTTTTTCCAGGAAAACAGAATGGCTGGTTGTTCATTTAACAATATTGCTGGTCTTTCATTTGTAGGTTATTTATAAATATGCAGCCCCTTCAACTATGAAACCCTGGACACAGTGTACCAAAGTGATATATACTTTAGTACTGAGAATAGTTGTTATCACTGCAAACCATAACAAAATGTGGGATGAGCATCTTAGTGTAAAAGTCTGGGGCCATATCCCGACTGGCAAACTGCTATTCATAGTCTACTGTGTTTGTGGGGAGCCTGGGACATATCATATATATATATATATATATATAGCACATATTGTCTTAATATCAATAATTGTGTTAATATCGATTGATAATTTTAAATTGCTATTGCTAAATACTGTGATAACTTTACAGAGCCTGTGGCTACTTTAGCGTCATGCTGATTATGTAGCATTTTATAGTCTCAAGAGCAAAACCTTGAGGCACATGTGAATATAGCTTTTGAGAACTCACATTCTGGATATGACTTTATGGCTTCATATGTGGCTGTTGGTGCAATTTCAACAGCTGGACTTGTGCATACACACTGAAAGACAGAATTTGCGGTTAATAACGTATACGAACAGTGACTGTATACTGGTCGTTTTTTGACCCAACAAACCTCTAGGACTCGCAGTGTTTTACCTACACTACAGATACAGCTTTACAATAGACATCCAACAGTATATAGCCTCTAACACATTTCTGTCTGCACAAGCTTGTTGACAGCTGTCCATACCCTACTTCTCAGACCTTGATCCCTCTCCAAAATACTTTCATCTGCTTTACTTTAAGCTACCAAGTTTACAGTTAACAGAAAAAGATGTTGAGAATTGAACACAAGTGAACAAAGTATATATTTAAATTATTAAAATGCATAGGTCAGCGACAGTACAGACAAATATGAAACCATATCTGTAGTCTGTATCTGTGTTGATTTGGCTTTCATATCAAAAGAACACTTACCTTACAGCTATGCATTACAAACAAAACAATGTTGGGAAAGTTGGCTTACCCACAGAGGTACTGCACACAGACCAGTGAGTGACATCCATCGTTATATGTTCAAAACAGCTGCAATTCTGTTTCCATCTCTCTCAGATTTTGTTTTTTCTGCAGGTACTTTTGCTCTCTTCCCTCTCTACACTTCTGTATCAAAATAAGTTAATATAAACCACATTATAGGTTTATTGCCTGGTTCTATGGTTCTGGATTATATTGCTGAGTAAAGACATTAATTACTTCCGCATTAGAGGTACCTCACTAACACACAGGGCAAATGTGGTGTCATTTATTTCCACCTGGAATTATTTTTTTAGATAACTTAAAGAATATTCCTGTCTTGCTTGTATCATGGCTGTAAAAAGGACAACAACAGTTATCTCACAACATGAGAAATATCCTCATAGACGATGGCAGAACAATAAAAAAATATTTAGTTAATATTTAAGCATCATAAAAAAGAATGAATAAAACACATGAATAAACAAATGGGTGTTGACCAAGACTGAATCCAGGGAAATGGTTTCCTTCATTTTCCTCACAGTTTGTCAGCATGATGTCTCCAAATGAAGATCTGTAAATGTTTATATCCAGTACCAATGTTTTCATATTTCATATAGACAATATTCCAAATAGAACAAATGTAGGTTACTGTTCTTTTATATTTTATAGAAACACAAAATCTACAAGCTATAAACAAATTATTGGTTTTGATTTGATTGATAATGGTTAGTGGATTTACATTCACTTTGTCTTAGAATTATGTTCACTGATTTCAGGGCCCCAGAGCAACCCTTCTCTACTCAAATATTCAATTTGAACCCTCTGTTTAATTGTTGGTCACACATTTCTGGCAATTACCAACATGAAAATCCAACAATGTGCCCAAACTAATAGATTAGATTAGATTCAACTTTATTGTCATTACACATGTATAAATAAAGGTAACGAAATGCAGTTTGGCATCTAATCAGAAGTGCAAAGAGCAGCAAGTGCAGTATATACAGTATGCAGTATGTACAGTTAAAGAGCAAATTATATACACCTCAATGGTGGAGCTGGTGATGGTCCACTGTCCGGCAGCACAATTGATGGCTTTGAGGCAAGACACAGTATTATAGCAACTCAGACAGAAACATCATCCTGATTTGAAGATAGAAGGTCAAAATGATTGTGACTCTGTGACCGTAATTATTACAACAATTATTTATTTTCATTAAAGGATATTGATTTGTTTTGCTTAACAGACAAGTAAATTATGTCTCTGCCTTCTGCCCTCCTGAGAAACTATGATGATTGGCTGTAATTAGTTATGGCTTGGACTGAAGCCACTATCTTTGTGTCCCATATACAGGGCCAGCACTAGGACTACTTGCAGGCACTGAATGAGAGGTAGAGGACCACGAGGAGCATTATGGTGAATCTGACTAACAATGTATAGGATCAGGATTGTGGACTACACCATTAAATTTTATTAATTAATAGGAACATGGAGTATCTGTGAACAAAACATGGATGTTAACTCAAGCTTTTTAATAAGAACATTGTATTCCAAGATGAAAAAACTGAAGTTACTTGTTACAGAGGTGAATTCATATTTGTTAGGCTGATTTTCAAAAATCGTGAGAAGCGTAAAATCGTATTTTGTCCCAGGAGAGAGAGATGACACTGTGTGTGTCACTGTTTCCCCTAATGGACGGGAGAATGTGGTGTTTGTTCCAGAGCTTTCCATCAGTATGTAGTCAGTGTTGCTTGCTATTCTCCATTCCAGTGTTAACTCAGTCTCGCTTAGATGGCTGCTGTGTGAACTGAGACATGGAGGCAGGAGTGAGAGGATTCACAGATCAAGTCATTCGTGATAAAGATTTGATAAAGATCTTGATAATGTAGGATGTTTTAAAATGCTGAAGCAGAATACTTCAGGTTCTAGTTATTCATTAACCCTAAGGAATATGTCCAAAAGTAGGCCTTCTGCTTGCGACCGAACTTACTAACATTTCAGTATGTGAAAATGTAATTTAAAGGTACCCCAGACAACATTTTATGCCTTATATGCAATATCACAACGGTGCCCTGATGTTAAATAAAACTGAAAGTGAATGAAACTGAAATCGCCACTTTGTGTACTTGGTGACATGTACTGCCAAGTTTCCATTTCTGCACTGGAATCACTAAAATGGAACTGAAGTATGAAAAAGCATCTATAACCTACCAGTACTCTCTGAAAATGTAAACCCTTGGCTCAGCACTCCCTTAAACACAGTGAAGAGAGTGAAGGAGTATAGCATTAGGGGACAGAGATGAGACTGTGTATGTCACTGTGGGACCTGCATCTGACCCAGTGATGTTGGTCTCTGTTCCATTGTTGTCTCTCAGTATGTAATTATAATTATTGTTGTTGTTGACTTTGGTCCACTGCAGTTCTAGATGGGTGTCAGCACTTGTTACCACATTTACCTGAGTAACATCAAAGGGAGCTGAAGGAGAGAGAATAAACAACAGATAGAACAAATAACACCTGTTTTGTTTTCCTAAATTAAGGCAAATATATTTTAAAGAGATTTAATCAGGAAAGAACTTACTTGTAACTTTTGAAAATTCGAATCCTGTGTTAGAGAGGGGGAGGGGTGGTGCATAGAAGAATTCACATTCATTGAATTACCTAGTATCTTCATCACATCTCCAGTTATCTTGTTTAACTCCGTCTTAACTTCTTTAAACTGGAACAGAGAGATGCAAATGCATAAACTGATCTGAAACTGAACAATTAAAAGCTTTCAGAATAATTGTTAATACTTCCATTTATAGATTTGCCCCATTAATGATATTTTCATTTGATCCCCAAATTGTCAAGCTACTAAAGCCATCAAGCAAAATTAACATTATTAACAACGATGCAATTTATACAAACCAAAGCCTTACTCGTAAGGGTTTTTCATTTTTTCATCTTTGTCATGAAATACAGCTAACCTGATGCACACAGGAGCTTTGCCTCAGGAGGCCTTGATGCTGAGATCAAACATGTTTCAAGCGCTGCCAGGTTTACAGTTCTGAATGAATTTTAAACGCCGGTCTAATATACACGGTTGAATTTGGAAAATAAAGCCCAGCTATTATTTACAGCTGTATAGTGTGTTAGCTAGCTCGCTAAGCTAATGTGTTAGCTAACTCAACTAGCTCGAAAAACATCTTGCGTCCTACCCATCAAGACAAATCAATGACTCGTCCTACTACATTAATCTGAACAAAAACTCGTTTCAATAACCGTCCTGAATAATGAATGAAAGACCCACACTCGGATTTAAATGGCTAGTTGTGCTACTGGAGTGTAACATTAGTGATCGTCCTAAGTGGCTAAAACTAACGTTAATTTAACGTCATCATGTTACCAACGCCTTACAAAACTCCCGTGATAACCATTGAAGGCCAAGGGCTTGGAGAAGGTCTAAGCACTCTAAGACAAAAACATCACAAAATGTATAACATAAGTAAAAGTGAGTAAATATTAACATTCAAAACTTACAGCAAGTTCAGTGATGCTGACGGCGTAGGTTTCTTTCCTTCTGTTGCTTCTGGCCACCTGCAACTGCAAAGACGTCTACGCCATATCAGAGACTTGACCATACATTACTGTGCTCTGCACGACCACGTTAGAAAAAACCGATACTAACGAAACAACCGTCAACCGTCAAGCATCAACCGTCTCTAGTAATACTAGGCTAAGAATAGTAGTATGCGTATTAGCGCCGCCTTCTGCTTCGGGGTGTCTTAGAGATTAACTCGGAATAAAAAATGATGAAGTTAAATAAATAAATAATAATAAAAAAAATGTTATATTGGCAACATTAAACTGATGACAATAAAAATACAAAAAAGAGCATTCAGACCAAATTATTGCTGTTGTAATGGGCTATGATTGCAATTTTTTTGTTATGATTGAATTAATAATCCCTATTTGAAACAATAAAAATAAAAGGACTTTATCATTCTTAGTATTTAACTACTTAATTCTATTAAGTTTACTCATCTATGTTTTTAAGTTACTCTCACTTATAGCCAAAATAGTTCCCTTTAATCAAAAAATATTAGTTAAAATTACACGAAAAGGAAGAACATGTTACACCAACTTGACACAATTAAGTTAGTAGAACTTTTTCTAAAACTTTGAGTGTACACCACTTAATCTATTTAATTATTTTGGACGTTTGGGTTTACAGTTAGTATTTATGATGGATAGAAAAATGAAATAATTATTTCGCTTGTAATTATCACAATTTAATGTGAATTTAATGGAAACAGAGAGGGCGAAAGCAGAGCTCAGTGATCTTTGGCAAAGACTATTAGCCCACTCACTGTCCCAAGGTAAATGGACTGCATTTATATAGTGCTTTCTCTACTCCTACAACCACTCCAAGAGTTTTACAGTGTATGCCTCACATTAATCTATTCACATACACGCACTCACACACCAGAGGCAGAGGCTGCCATGCCAACCTGCCACCAGGAGGAATTTGGGGTTCAGTATCTTGCTCAAGGACACTTCGACGGGGTCAGGCACAGTGGGGCTCGAACTTTCAATCCTCCAGTTGCCGAACAGCACCTCTGCCACCAGCACCACAATCACCCCTGATAGAGGAAGTCATATAGTGGGCTACAATCCATTGTACTAAAGAAGGGTCCTCTACCTTTGATCCCATTTCCTCATTCTTTTGCATACTATACTGACAGCTTCGAAGAAATTCGAGCAACAAGACAAAGGATTTATTTACATACACTGCAAAATCTCTTTATTATTAAGTTAAAGAAATGTAGGATGGGATGTACGGGAAGTAGTTGTGGGTGTTTTGTTGTAATTTTTAAACATTTTTAAAATGAAAATAAAAGCACAGGGACTCGTGGTGGTAATGTTCTTGCTGTTGAATTTAATGACTTTTAATGAATTTAACCACGTGAACAAAAAAATCTACAGACCTGGAGTAGTTCACTTCTTAAACTTTTAATCGAATGTTATGCTAAAAGTGTGCCAGTGTACCCATGACAATTATATCACGCAATAATGACTCTTTGACCTTACTTATTTCAACCTGCATTACTCCCACATGACAACAGTATTCAATTATGTGCTCAAGGTAACCATAAAATGACATTTCACTGCACAACACAGCTGACTATGTCTCCTATTTGACTATTTTGTATGTTAGCAAACATATTGCAGTGCGCTCTAGGAGGACTTTACAGGGTTTTACAGGCCGTGTACCTTGCTTGCTACAATAACCCTGGATTACTGTTTATAAAATGTAATGTAATAAAAAACACATTTCATTCAGAAACATGGCAGATATTCAGGTGGACTTTCCAGAGTTTTACAGGCTTTACTGGCATGGAACTCTAGATCACTGTGTAAAAAAATATCATCAAAACATGTTATGCTCAACAAACACATTTTATTCATGAACATAGCAGATATTCACCACTTCAACCGATAAGGTATCATTAGGTTTCTTCTGCTAATGTGAAATATTCCATCAGGGCTCAATAACTGTGGATAAGTTCATAAGTTTATCTTGGTCATCTATGACTTTCAGATTCCGAAAATCACATTGCTGTTGTGACTGATCGCCACCTGAATGAAGGAGAGTAAGAGATTGCAGCACTATGTTGGAGTGTGTGTAAATATGTGTGTAAATGTGATAATTGGAAAGTAATTATATTTCAGATGTTCTCTAAGTAGTAAGTGAACTGCATACTTACATGTGTGTTTCTTCCTCTGTGATCCTGTGCCCTTAAGGCCATGCTGTGGTAAAAGGGGCACTGAAAAGGAAAAGATCAATTATTTGTATTTGTTTGTTTGCCTGTTTACACTGCACAGCCCTGACGGCAGTGGCACTAAGAGTGGTCATCTAAGTGGTCATCAAAGTAGAAGTATTGCTTTGCTTACAGTAGGGCTCTCTCCTACAGTCTCTCACCATCTTCAATGTTTTGGCAATCATATTCTGTAAAGACGAAAATGAAATACAATTAGTGCAAAGAATGGCATGACGAACTAGAGCTGCATAGATAAGGCATGTGAATGAGGAATATGTGGACAGAGCTTGGGAAAGGGTTCGCACTTACAAACGTATTTCAGCAAATGTCAAATCAAAAAGCAAAAAGAAAGATTTGCACACTGCTTCAAAGAACTCCCAAATTTGGAAAAAGAAAACTTTTAAAACATTATAAAAAAGTTTCGAATACATCAAGCACTTACAAAGATTTTTTTAAAGCTACTAACCATTTTTTCAAAGTTGACAAGACCATCGTTGAGGGTCTGGTTGCCTTCATGAATGGACGTAAGGTCTGCGTTTGACAACAGGTGAGAGAAAAAGTCTGTCAATGTGCCTTCTGTCAATATGACACACAGAAAGTAGCTGTGCAAATAGTATTATTATTATATTTTCAACTGTATTGATGTTAGCTCACCATCTGTAATTAGATGCACATAAGGTATATACGGTGGGCTCAGTTTGGCCAGCACCTCCCTTAAAGCTGCACGGTTGTTATACGGGACCTGAGGGCAAGAAATGTAATATTAGGCTAGATAGATAAATAAATACCACTCAGTGAGAGGGATCACAAAACTGATCTAAACTCTACTATTACCATCAGTACTTAAAAGTTTACCCGAATTTGACTCAACTTACCAGCATGAGCCGATATTCAGTGAATTTCTTTATCAGAGCTCTCGGCACTCGCTGTGAGAGAGTCAAGAGAACATCCTCAGGATGTGTTTGGCACAGCAACATATTGTAAGCATAATTCATCAAATAACTCAATAATTCAGTGTGAATTGAACTTAAAACTGTTCTTACCTCCCAGGTTCGGTGCAGTCTTGTAATGACTCTGTTTGTCAGGCCATATATAACAGCAATGAATGATGACATGTTTTGCTGCCTGTACAGACTAAAAAGACATGATCATCACACTACTTTGCAAATTACAAAAATATATTTAGAAGCATTGTACAAAAATAAGCTGCAAGTGACACTTTAGACAAATCCGTCGGGAAATTTGTGGGCGCTGCCATCTTACGGCACCAACATTACTGCAGTGCTACATTGCATTGAAAGCCATTGGAGTTAAGTGACAGACAAGGCATAACTGCAAATAAAGAAGAATTCACAATGTTTGGCAGTAGCCCCCAGTCACTCACTAAGGTACCAATATATTAGCCGCCACGTTAAGGCTTCTAAAATGTGCAAAATAAGGCAGTTATAGTAGCAAAATGAATTCTGGCTAGCATAATCATTCATTGCTTTAACCAAGTGGGTACGACTAGCCGACATTAAATTAAACATGAACCTAATATTTTATACACAGGATTATTTTATGAACCTCCTGGCATGAGACCAGCTCCAAAACATAAACTAGATCAGAACTGTTTGGACTCCAGATAGGTTGATATCTTTAATATAATGTTAGCTCACCAAAGATCTAAGACAGGCAGTCTCAGTCATAGCATTAGACCCAGGTCAAAGTGCAAATTTCATAAGATTTATTCCAAAATGTGTCCGCAGGTGTTTTAAAAAACTCCACTAGTAATGTACATTAACATGCAGTCTTCCTGACTGCAGCACCACAGCAATGGCAGCACTGTTTACTTCCACATTTCTCCGGATATGTCCATTATAAGTTATATCAAGAAGCTCTATAACAAACAATGACTGTACTCATCAGTCCATTTTAGATTCCTTCTGCATTATTACCCAAGAGACCCATAATCTCACTGACTATAAAGGCCAAAAACATTCGTCTGGATGGGGTATGAGGATGTGTGCACACTTACTGAGAAGCAATCTCAATGAATTTGCTGATTAGCCCAGCTCGCTTGTGTGAAGTTATAATGAATAAACTTGAAGCTTGGTACATTAACTTTGTACTTTACTTAACTTCATGACCGAGTGGCATACAGGTTCTCTTGTTACTGCGTACACACTGAGTAGTGCATATCAGAGGTGATGTGCCTTATATACTGGGCGTGTCACATTCAGGTATGACTGCGCATAACACAATAGATCCATACATCACATCACCCTTCCTTTTGAGATAACTAAACATTACATATCTGATTAAACCAAATACTCAAACGTTTTAATCAAGGTATTCAGGCTGTAGCTTTTCTGACTAACATATTTCAATCATTAATTAAGTGCATTGAATCCATAACCTCTTGATAACTTTAACTTAACTATGAGGCTACTTAAACCATTAATTGAAAATTCAAATCTTCAATACACCAGTCCTTTATCTTGTCTTGTCTTCTGAACCTGTAAAGAACTGTTAATTTCAGCATGAACACCCTGTAAACATAAAAGATTATTAGTGTTGTACAAAGTCTTTGTATCTTTCTGGAGGCTTCACAGCACGGCCACTGTGCCTCTTTTCAGGAGCAGGTGAGGCCTCCGCTGGTGGTTGGTGACCTGCGCTCTCGTGCGGTGGAATGTCTCTGTCGTCCTGTGCGTTCTGCACAGGTGATGGTTGCTCAGGCACTTCAGCGTCGTCGTCTGTCTCGGCTTTGGGCATCAGGTGATGACGGTTGCGACGCACTACTCCTGTGTCTGTCTGTATGAGATAGGATCTTGGTGTCTCACACATTTTGAGCACTTTGCCATCTTTTCGCCATCCTTGCTCACCATCCAGCTTCAGCGCAACTGCTGTTCCAGGCCTTAGCTCAGGTAAATCTTTGACATTGTGCCTTCTATTGAAGTTGCGCCTGTAGTTTGCTTTGGCTTTGGCGTCTGCCTGCTTCACCTGTTGCAGGTCGGGCCAAGCAGGTTGTAGGTGTGACTCCAGTGTTGGGATCGGAGTCCTGATCTGTCTCCCCATCATCAACTGCGCTGGGCTTGCGCCTGTGGCTTGTAGAGGAGTTGATCGATAGCTCAGCAGAGCTGCAAAAGGGTCAGACTGTTTCAAGATTTTCTTCGCTGTCTGTACAGCCCTTTCTGCTTCACCATTAGCCTGAGGGTAATGGGGGCTGGTTGTAATGTGTTGGAAGTCATAGTCCTTTGCAAACTGCTGAAAGGCTCGGCCTATGAATTGTGGGCCATTATCAGTAATTAGGACATCTGGACAACCCCATCTAGCAAATATGCACTTGAGTTTGGCACGAGTTGTCTCGCCAGCTAGGTTGGGACGATGTGCAATTTCTATGTATCTGGAAAAGTAATCTACAGTTACTAGGTAGTACTTTTTGTTCAACTCACATATGTCGGCTCCCACTCTTTCCCATGGACGGGAGGGCAATGGAGTGGTCAGCAGTGGCTCTCTTCTCTGTGTAGGTCGAGATTCTTGACAGTCTTTGCAGCTGCTGACTAACTGCTGTATGTCTTTTCCTATGGCGGGCCACCAGACGCTCATCTGGGCCCTCTCACGGCACTTCACGATGCCCTGATGACCGCTGTGGATCTTCTGTAGAATGTCGTTTTGCATGTTTTGGGGAATGACAATCCTGTTTCCGTAGAGCACTAGCCCCTGGGAGATGGACAGGTGATGCCTCTCTCTGAAGTATGGCTTCAATTCCTCAGGAACGTTGCCAGCATACTTCGGCCAGCCAGCCCTGATGTAGTGTCTCACCTTTTTCAAGTCCACGTCCTTTTCTGTCTCTGCCCTAACAATGTCCAATTTGGTGGGAGAGATGGGCCATGCATTAATTATGGCTTCCTCATATGCCTCAACTTCCTCGATCAGCTCGCAGACATCCTCAGTGATGACTGGCTGGGGGTGTCTTGAAAGTGCATCAGCTACAACTAACTCCTTACCGGGCACATAAACTGCAACTGGGTTGTATCGCATCATTCTCATGAGCAGTCTCTGACACCTCAGTGGGACTGAGTCGAGGTCTTTGGCATTGATCAAAGGAACGAGTGGTTTATGATCGGTTTGGAGGATGAAGCTTTCTAAGCCATAGAGATATCTGGAGAACTTTTCGCATGCCCATACTGAGGCTAAGCACTCCTTTTCAATTTGGGCGTACCTTTTCTCAGCATCGGTAAGCACTCTTGAGCAGTAGGCTATCGGCTTCAGTACACCCTCATGCTCTTGTAGGATAACGCCGCCCAATCCATAACTGCTGGCGTCAGCACTAACAATAGTTTTCTTTGTAACATCATAAAATGCCAAAACAGGTGACTCTGTGATTAGGCGCTTTACCTTGTGGAACGCCTCATCTTGAGCAGGGCCCCAGGTCCACGCTGTCTCTTTTCTCAGGAGCTCGTTGAGTGGCCTGGACACCTCTGACAGGTGTGGGGTGTACCTGCCCAGGTAGTGGACCATACCCAGCACCCTTCTCAGTTCTGGGACGTTCTCAGGTGGCTGTAGCTGAGTAATGGCTTTAACTTTTGCCTCGTCAGGACGTATGCCATTGCTGTCAATCACGTGCCCTAAGTAGCACAGCTGGCTCTGTCTCAGCAGACACTTTTCTTTGTTTAGTGTCAGTCCTGCATTCTCGATGGTGCGTAGGACACTCTTAAGTCTCTGTTCGTGTTGTTCTGTCGTGTTTCCATAGACTAAGATATCGTCCATGAATACTGCAACACCCTCTTGGTCTTTCAGGAGTTCTGCCATTTCTCTCTGGAAAATCTCTGGCGCACTTGTTATTCCAAAAGGCACTCGTTTATAGTAGTACCTGCCAAATGGCGTTATGAATGTGGTCAACTTTGCACTGTCCTCATGTAAAGGCAACTGCCAGAAGCCACTAGCAGCATCGAGGAGTGAAAAGACTTTAGCATCTGTAAGCTTAGGTAAGATATCATCAATGGTGGGGAGCATGTATTTCTCTCTCTTTACAGCCTTATTGAGATGTTTGTAATCTGCACAAATCCTAATTCGTCCATTTTTCTTGGGGACCGCCACCATTGGCGCACACCATTCAGTTGGCTCCTTTATCTCCACTATTACACCAGCTGCCATCATTCTCTCTAACTCCGACTTGACCTTGGGAATCAGTGGCACAGAAACTGTTCTGGTTGTTGGGACACTGTATGGGACTGCATTGTCTTTCAGACATATCTGTATTGGCTTAATTTTTAGCAGACCAATGTCAATTGGGACTGCTGCGTTGAGTTCATCTAGCCTTTTGACTAAGCCCATTGCGAAGGACGCTCCACGTCCTAGGAGGTTGCTCACAGTTGTTCCGCTCACAACAAACAGCTTTATCTTAAATGGCTTGTTCTTTACAGTAGTTGTGGCTGTGAATTGTCCTTTACACTGTAGTTTGCCTCCAGGGCTCTCCAACTTTGCAGTCACTTTAGTCAATTTGGGTTTGTATTTCAGGCTTGAAAATGTCTTTTCAGAAATTACACTGACATCTGCCCCAGTATCAATTTTGAACACAACAGCAGTGTCTAGAATTGGGAGAGCAATTGTCCATGCACTGTTATCCTGCTCGTTTCTAGTTTCACCTAGGAAGAGTGAGGCAATGTCGCCCTCTGCTGGTGCACAAACGTCATTGACTGCTCGAGTTCGGCACACTACAGCAAAATGTCCGGTTTTATTACACCGTCTGCATGTTGCATTTTTAGCAGGGCATTCATTTCTCCCATGGTTTCTGTCACATCTCTTACATTTCCACTCACCAGTATTTTCTCTCTGATGTGAGCTGGATTGTTTATGTCCAGTTTTGGGTTTCCCCTTTTCCTTTAGCTGCTGCTGTCTGTGTCGTGCCACTTCGTTCAAATGAGTACTGCTGCTGCTAGCTGTTTGTTCACTAATATGTTCCTTTACTTGTTCCGATTGTCGAACGAGCTCCACTGCTTCGCTCAACGTTAATTTCGGCATTAATTGCATTTTCTCTGACAGTTCTTTGTCGATGATTCCGATCACAAGTCTGTCGCGGATATGCTCCTTCTTCATAGGTCCAAAAGCACATGTCTGGGCTAGCTCGTGAAGGCTACGAATGTACTCTTCAGCAGATTCGCCTGGCTTTTGGGCTCGCAGGTGGAATCGTGCACGCTCATGAATCACATTGACTTGCGGCACAAAATAGCTGTCAAACTTCTCTAACACAGTCTCGTACTTTTCTTCCTCTCCAATTTCGAAAACGAATGTCTTGTAAATCTGTTCTGCCTCCTTTCCGAGTGCATAAATCAAAGTACAGACCTGTACCTCGTCTTCCTCTTTGGTTAACTTTACCGCAGTCCTGTAGCGGGAAAAACGTTGCTTCCATTCCGGCCAACGTTCAGGATGGTTGAATTCGAAGCTTTCTGGAGGATGGAATTTTGCCATGATGACTCCTTAACTTCTGACACCATGTGAAGTTATAATGAATAAACTTGAAGCTTGGTACATTAACTTTGTACTTTACTTAACTTCATGACCGAGTGGCATACAGGTTCTCTTGTTACTGCGTACACACTGAGTAGTGCATATCAGAGGTGATGTGCCTTATATACTGGGCGTGTCACATTCAGGTATGACTGCGCATAACACAATAGATCCATACATCACAGCTTGGAGAGCTCTTTGCACAGACAGAGCTCTGTGCAAATCCAGTACATCACCACATTAAAGCGGCACACAAGGCGCTCCAGGTTGGCAATTGTGCTGTAGGGGAATTTCCTTTCTCCCAAAACATAGTAGAGCAGCTCAGTCTGGAAGGATGGATAGAATAGAAGGGTAAGTATGACGGACCAGTGAGATAGTAAAATCATTCTGTTTCATGTGCATCAAAGTGACAAGATGGAACAGCATAATAACAAACTAAAAGGCCATCAGACGGTTGTCCCAAACTATTAATTACGGAGATTTCCTTTCTCCCAAAACATAGTAGAGCAGCTCAGTCTGGAAGGATGGATAGAATAGAAGGGTAAGTATGACGGACCAGTGAGATAGTAAAATCATTCTGTTTCATGTGCATCAAAGTGACAAGATGGAACAGCATAATAACAAACTAAAAGGCCATCAGACGGTTGTCCCAAACTATTAATTACGGAGACCTTTAAAATTGAGACTCAGTGTTTTATGAAATGTGCAGAACAGCCCAGAACACTGAAACATACTACATCTATCTGTCTTGATTGGTCAGGTGTAGACATTTAGGTTTTCTCTTAAGGTTACAATTACAAAGACTGGTACTAAATGGTCATGTGACAGACAAATTCAACCTAATGTAGATCACAATGAACTTTTTCCCTCCCCTGTCTGTGCCTCCATACCGCCCCCCATTCTGCCCACCTCATGCATAGCATGGAACAGCTCCCAGTCGTAGCTGGTGAGCTGAGCTGCTATGGCTTTGGCGCTCAGGTTGTCCAATGTGGTGTTTCTCCTCTCTGGACCGAGCTGTTCTTTCAGCGGTGTCTGTGAGGATCACATCACACACTTTACTTTTCTGTTACTTCTAACTGACGTCACTACTGCCATCATTGCTGATTTTCATTGGCACGATTCTCTCACCACATTGCTTACCACCAGGCCACTGTCTGATAGGCCACCATCATTCTCAGACATCACAGATTTGTAGTAAAGTATGACCAAATGAATGAGTGTAGATTCGAAAGGCACTCACCAGACTGGCAATCTGACTGGCAGGGCAGAGAAACAGCCTCTCATTGATGGTCAGAAAGGAGATGGGCCTGTCACACAACTCCAGCTGCTCCCTCACTGGGAAGAGGTAAAACACAGGCAGTTGAAGTCACAATAACAAGCTATTAAAGAAGATCCTATAGGACCTGATGTTTCCCATTAATTAAGGTTCACCGTAATGAATCAGCGGTCTAATCTTCACTAACTCTAAAACCCATATCACATACACCAATCAAAATGTGTCGTAACTTTTTAGATCCTTTTTTTGTTTTTTTTAAAAATACAATAGACTTAATTTAAAAAATCACAAGTCATTGAAGTCAATTTGCTGTGTGTCTGATTAAAAAAATGACTAGCTCAGTTAGAATGGCAATAGCATGTTGTTCTTCGATAAAGTGTTAGTCTTCAATTGTCCTTACTGCCAGAGGAATTCATTTTCACCAGCACTTTGTCTGGTGCTTTTAAGGTCAACATCACATGGCCAGCACAGGCTTTGTGAGGCATTATCAGAGATGCACAGCTGTGGTCCTGACGGAACACCTTCAGCAAAACTGTACAGAGGAGAAAGCTCTAAGGTGGCGGCAGGAGTTCATTTCATTCATCTTATATTTTGTATCACATGCAAACAAAATAGTTGATCTCCCAGTATGTATAAACAATGGCACTGCAATGAATAAGCTCTACAGACATCGACCCAATAGTAGATTAAATGAAATTTAGTCAAAGGTGAAGGGATGCTTTATAATATTCTCAAACAAATGCTTAGTCCACACCTTTGTTATTTGCCCTGATGGGCTTGATCCCTCTGACCAGATTGTTGGCCAGGGCCCTATCACACTGACATCGCCTCTGAAAGAAATGACAGACTAATGAGTACTGATGAGTCCTTTGCCAAAATACTTAAATATTGTGAGCTTCACTTCACTTACACCAGTTAGGGGCAGATGTCCATTGTTCAGCCTAAAGATATTTGAAAACATTAACATTATTATGACATCTTTTTCATTATGGTCATGGTTTTCAAGTTTGTGTGTGAGTGTCTGTGTCTGTGTGTGTTTGTGTTTGTGTGTGTGTGTGTATTACTCACAATATGTATCTTCTCTGTGCAATGAAATCTCGCACCATGCTGAGATATGCATGACCCTTAACCTGTCTTGCCAGCTTCTGCAAAAGAAAATGATTGATGTTGCACAATAGGTATCACAGAGGTTTTAAATATATAACTATAAATATAACTATGGCTCTTTTAGGTTCATTAGATAATGCACATGCTCCCTGGGTGAGGGAAGACACATATCAAGGATTATTACCTCCAAGAAGCGCACCACCACAGGATTGTCCATCAAGCGGTGGCTATACAGTGCCACCCACTGGCCAACCAGCTTTACCACCCTCTCTCTGAGGCTGAAGTCTGTAGCCCTCACCAGCTCAGAGCCCTCTGATGGCTCAGCATGGATGGTGACATCAGCATTAAGGAAGTGTGACCTTTGACTTTTGTTTTTAGCTTGATTAACACAGCAAAGCTAAATTGTCTAGTGCAATTTGTATATTTGCAATGTGTATATAATGTACTTATATGAACTCTAAAGTCCTAGCAGCTTGTGTTCATTTTAAATCTTATGTTGTTGTATACACTGTCAATCACAATAATGGTGGAAGGATATTACTTTTGCAGGGCAGAGCACATCTCCTCAGTTGGCAAGAAGAGGTGGTGTGTTAACAGAAAAGAATCTACAAAGACAGCAGGTAACTCTCATACACAATCCATGAACACATAGGCCTACCAAAACTTCCTCAAGTAAGCAAAGAAAGTTCAGGGATCTAAAATTAAACTGCAGATTTCCCTCTGAGTTTCCCACCAACTAAGTGACTCACCCATCTGGTTATCTGGAGTGTCCAGTTTCATAGAGAACAACATGAACTCCAGAATCTTATCTGGTGTTCCAGACTTCACCAGGAACCTGAAACGGACAACATCTTTCATGAGAGCTACCATCAGTGAGTGGACTACAGAACACAGTGGCTTGGATTAAAGTAATCTTACTCGTTTCAGTCTTTTTATAAATTTTTATCATTTTTTACAGACCTTGTTCATCCTGTTTCCTGTGCATTTGGCTCTTTCAAAAAAAAGTCACTACTATCATAATGCAACCTGTGACAATGTTCACCATAATGGCAGCTGTTTCACCTGTAGCCCGAACTGTTCAAATAAACATGCATACTGGCTCCTTCCATCCATTCAACCATGCATCTATCTCTACCTTTATCTCCACCAATCCATTCATACATCTCCATTCAACCATTTATGCATCTCACCACATTAAATTCTACACGCACCTTGCAGCCAACATAGGAACCACTGAAATACCATATCAGTTTCCATAGCAACTAACATGGTCACCATTGCAACCACTTTAGCAACCACTATAGCAGCCACTTAGATACCAAGACACCAAGATACCCCAGCAACAGCCTAGCAACCATTTCTACAATCACAACCTTGCAACATACCAACCAACATGATTACCCTTGCGACCAGCATATCAGTAAATATACTAGCAACAGCCTAGGAACTATCTCAGGTATTCTAGCACCATATTAACCATGTAACTGATAAAATTATTTGGAAATAGCATGGCAACCACCACAACTACCTACCAACAGCCTAGCAACCACCTAAAGCACCCTATCAACATCCTAGAAAGCTCCCTACTGTTTGCATTTACATGCACTAGTAATTCCTTGAAAGTACGTTCTCCAGTTGATATTATTAATTATTATTGTTAACTCAGAATACTCACCTGTTGCTGCAGGATGCAGATTGCAGTGCAGCCGGCTCAGAACTCCTCTGTAGAATCAGGGCAGGTGAGCCGTTCTCCTGAATATGGACCGTGGCTGCATTCACACTCTGCAAAACACCCAACTTCAGCATTCACAACTCAACTCAAATCACACATTGTGACCTTATTCACATTGTTCAATACACTATTTTAACATTCACAACTCAACTCAGACAAAACCCTACGCACCACACACACACTGAATGTGCTTAGCATGCTGATGGATTATTCCCTTGGTGAATCTTACCTTCAGGATGCTCACAAAGTTCATTTTACCCACGCGTAGGAAGTGGCAGTCATGCTCCCGAGGCATGATGATTGAGGCGTCCTGCGGTCTTCTGTTCTTCATGTTATTTCTCTCCTTAGTAATCCTACCCTGCAGAGAAAGAACATAGAGAATGGTTAAGGTCCTCACTTAAAGAACCTTCACTGCTAACATTTTTTCTACAACAAACATTTACCATGTTTTTTTTAGTGTCATTTTTTTATAGTGTCATATTCAATTAATTCAATCAGATAAATTTAACCAGTGGACTTTTCCAATGGACTTTGGCTTACCTGGCAGTTGGAAATCACATTAGATGGGCCCTTCCAGATAATGTAGTTGGATGCCCCATTGACACCCAGATTGATCACTGAAACACAACCATTGGTCATCCTCTTGCTTTACTGTGTCTATCCAACAAATTTATTCTACTTTGTGGCTTTGGCACAACATATCAAAGTTCACAATAGTTTTCTTGAAGTAAGGTACAATCCATTATGCTATCTGAATGGTGTTGAATAGTGTGATATTCACACTTACAGACAGTGCCAATGCTGATTTTAGTTTCAAGGACCAGCACAGCAGCCAGTTCCTTGCGGATCTATAAAGACCAACAGGACACATGTTAACAGTTGAACAGGTCTTTAGACTATATTCACTCCGAGTGGGGTTTATATTTCCTTTTGCCTGACCTTTTCCGCCTTGAATGCTCTCCTCAGGTTTTGTAGTTGGATATCCATCAGGTGTGCCTCTCTCATATTTTTCATTTCGCCTCTCATATCATTTTTTGCCTGCTGTTGCAGAGCTCTTGCCAAGGCCATATCGGTAACCTCCATGCCTTCCCCTCTTGCTGCCTTGTCTTGAACAAGGTCTGGGGTTGGCTGGATAGCTTTCTGTTGAAGCTTGCGCTTGTTCTCCATCTCAATGTGAAATCGGGCCAGTTCCCTCTGGCGCCATGTCTCCTGATGGATTCTTGCTCTTTCGAGCATTTCAATATATTCAGGGTCATCCTCCACTACTTCTGCTACCCTGAGGCAGCAGAAGAAGCGCAGCGCTCTCTTCAAACGTGGCATCTCCACCACAGTGTTCAATGAGACTGAGGTCAACCTAGAACTTTGGTGAAAATCACTCTATTTTATATTATGATGTCACTTGAGTTTTCTCTATTGCATCATTAGAAATTATACACAGACTGTGTCTGCATGGTTACAGTAACTATGCAAATGTAAATAAAACAGGATAGAATATTCAAGTCTAAGCTAGAATGTTAAGGTGTTCTCAGAAGCTTATGATGCAACAATCTAAAGAGCTTTTGTATTGAATACAAACACTGACCAAGATATATTCAAGATTGTCTTTATTACATCTCATTTAAGTGTTGAGAGAGAGAAAGAGAGAGAGTTTGTGTGTGTGTGTGCGTGTGTGTGTGTGTGTGAGAGAGAGAGGAAAAATACTGTAGGCTGTAGTGAAAAGACTGAAGGCAAAGGCTTAGACTGTCATTGTTTCAGTGTTCAGAAGCCTTGTCGCTTGGTGGAAAAAACTGTTCCGGAGTCTGGTGGTCCGAGCCTTAAGACTATGATATCGATTGCCAGATGGTAGCAGCTGAAACAGTCCATGACTAGTATGGCTGGAATCCTTACTGATTCTTTTTTAGAACAACATAACACGTTGCAATGGGAGCAAATGTGAATAGTCCCCATCTGCATTAAGTGTGAATGTCACATAGTGTCACAATATGAACTTTTCAATGATCTTCTGTATCAGCGTATGAGGGCTCAACTCTGGTCTGGTCTAACTCTGCACCCCCCTCCTTCAAAAATTTATTTATTTATTTTCATTTCATTTTCATTTCATTTTCATTATTTTCATTTATTTTCATTCTCAATGAAAATCATCATCTCCATCCGACATTGATGACTTTGTTCCCTCTCTGGTCTTGTAAAATGCACATCCCCAGCATAGTGTAGACAGGAGTATCCTGTTTGGTCTGTACTGTTTATGAACGCGGGCAGAACCAGATAATTCAAAGGCATGAAGGTTTTTTTGGTGCATTTTCTCCTGAGGCTAAAAGGTATGATACAGACTCACATACACAACTAATGAGTACAGCAGATACTGGTAGTATATTAGATATTAGATATATAATAGAAGATTATTTCAATGACATGTTATGATGAGGATCCACTGTCTCCACCATTTATTTTGTATTTCTGTGTTTCAGCTGTGCAGTGTAGCTACAATGTGACCTACACCTTTGCAAGCGTCTATGGCCTTAAAGGGACATCAGTGGTCCTGCCCTGTGAATATGACTATCCTTGGCGAGCTTGTGAAGACACTTATCTGAGAGGAGAGTGGTATGAGAAGGGGAGTGGAAGAATCAGAGGACACAGTAACTTCAATTATCCTACCTGTAGCCTAAGCATAGGCAAACTTTCAGACTGGTGTTTATCAGTTTAGGTTTTATACAGATTTATATTTGGGATGGATAACAAGCAGACCTGGAATTACACTGTCTGTTCCAGGTAATGAATAGGGGTTCAAAATCATGGTGTCATTTTATTGGTATTCATGGTTTGTCACCTAAAGGTGCCCTGCCACACAAAACCATTTTTACCTGTTGTTTTTGAAATACCTAACGGCTATACGAGTTTGAGTTATATAGGGCATGTGAAAATGTCATAAAATCTTGCCAATGGAAAGAAATAAACAGAGAAATTAGGCCAATTCGAAAACTTGATCAAGTTTATGCATGATAGACAACAGCTTGAGCCTGCATGATCGCCCAATCCATCCTCTCCTGTTTTGTGAGTAAGTGCCCGACAAATTCACTATGCAAGTCACTGAATATCTATAAGATAGAGATAATAGGCAGAAAAGCAATGTCTTGTTTTTAGTGTGCTGAATAATAGGAGGTCAGGAACAAACGGCTGCAGTGAATTTTTGGTGATGTCCCGTATCATTCCTGTGTCCAGCGCATTTAGAAAAGAATGACTCCTCAACTTTGGCGAATACAACAGGCTTCTTAAGTGGTTGCAACAGTAACCTTGTGCTAACGAAGCAGTTATCTGGTTATGTTGGCTAGTGTGAGACCCTACACATTACAAGGTTTCCATTGTGAAGTGTCTGTTTACAGTCTACAAGCAATTGGTGGATGTGCTTATCATAGTCTATGTCTTCTTTAATTTCCTCTGAAACTGAATACTGTAACACTTTTATTTCTTCATCCCTTGCAACTCTGACATTAGTGAACCAATGCAAATAGTCTATTAATTCAACATGCTCAACATCCTTTGGTCTCAAGCCTGCAATTGTCCCCATTCAGACCCTTCAGTGAGACATAATGCATAGATATTTGTGACAGATTAACAATTCTGTATGACAACTGTATCCCCTGCCTTCTCTCTAATTAAAAACAACTAAACCTCAGAACCTGTGGACATGTTTCACAGACAAGACAAAGAATGTCTTTGTGTCCATCACGCCCTCTACTGAAATAAAGGTAGGCGGTTCTGTGACTCTGACTCTGCAGCAGTGATGCCAACCCACCAGTGCACAACTACACCTGGTACATGAAGAGGGGCGCTGAATCTCTTGTTAGGGGCACAGAGGAGAGAATCAGCTTCAATGTGATCTCTGATACCAGTGGACTTTGTGAGGCACAGAATGAACTGGGCTCTCAGAACTCCACTGAAGTTTCAGTTCAAGGAGGTTAGTGTTTTTATGTGGTCTGTGGAAATAAAAAAAATATTTCTAGCCTTTAAGAAATTGTTCCCTTCGCAATTTTGCAGTTTATTTACAAAATTCTGTGGAATTCACGTGTGCTAGATCCAGTGACCACTGTTGATCATTTTGATCATTTTGTTTCATTAAAATGATTATTTAATTAAAAAAATAAAATACAATTTTAATAAAATGATTAAAATGACTCTTAAGGTGTTGATACAATACTGCTAGCTGTTGTCACCATATTCATCATGCTTGCTATCCTGCTGATCTTTGGAATTGTTCACTTGAGGTGAATCAACAAAGTTTGCTATCTCTGAGATTACGTAAAATAGCTTACTTACGCACTGTAGGCTATCGTTACCTCTGTGACATCAACTAACCATGCCTACGTTTGTCCTGTCTACAAATCATCAGGAGGAATGCTGGAATTATTGCAGACACTAGGACAGCAAATGCTAATGTACAGGTGAGGGTGTGGGAAGTTAATGTGTTTTGATTTCTTATGCAGTGAGTGCATTACACATGTACCTTTTAGGACACATCTGGCAGCTAACCTAACATACTCCTTGGAGCCTTGAGCCTCTCCTTGACTGCATAATATTATGTGATAATCTATTTTCTCAACAGAGTGACTCAGGTCTTTTGTACAACATAGTCACACCAAGAGCCATGACCTCTGACCCTACACAAAGAGTGTCCTCACTAGACCAAGACAATGATCAGTATGCCAGTGTAATAGTGCCGAAAGATAGGTACACCAATTTAGCAACCTATCCCCCCTTAATCGAACCCAAGATACCCCCTAGGTGGACGGGTACAGAAGAACCGAGACGTGGGTATCAATACATACAATATTTTATTTCTTTCATTGAACATTGAAATCTTAAAATACCGGCATAAGGATGTTCCCCCAATACACACACACACACACACACACACACACACACCTCTGGCTTATGGTGGCGCTCCACCCTAGTGAAGGCGATTCCAACTAGTAACCAGTTGCGCTGAAAATAAAATAGGTTATAGAAAAACACTGCAAACCAAGATTGAAAATAAAGTCACAACAACGAAGTAAGGTCACAACAATTAAAGAAAATACACAGCAAACCCAAAAGCAAAATTACAGCGCACCAGATTTCACTATATGGAAATCCCCCACAATTAAGCAGGTTACGAAACCACAATCACCAGAAACATGCAGACAAAGCAAAATAAAAGGACAACCAAAACCAAATTAAACACGAACACAGAGAAAACAGATGCACATGCAGCACCGCCGCAAGCAGCAAACAAGCAGCGTCATGCACCTGCCCCAGCAGCCAAGCGACCAACACTCAAAGCCAAGCAGCGAAGCATCTGAGCAGGCAGTGAAATACATACATGGTGCGGGGCAAGTCCCAGCCCCCAGACAGGAACACGGAGAAGAGGAGGACAAAACGGCAACCCCGGTGGCCACGGTCGGACACCACCCAGCTCTGTGGGGGGAGGAATCACAATAAATACTTTTAATTATATGCCACGCATGGCTAAGAGAACAAGAAGGAGAAACGAACAAGAGCCTACCGAGTAGCCAAACAGTTGTCACGAGCGGCAACGCAGTCAAGGAGGCCCCCAGTGGGCGAGTCGCCTTGCAATTTATGCTGCAAGTGAACAGTAAAATAAACAATGCCGCTCCCCTTAACGCTAACGCACGCACACACACTTGAGCAATGTCAGACTCACCTGAAAAGAGATTAGTGGGCACGTCGGAAGGAGAAGATAGAGCCGTACTGCTAGACAGTTGGCAAACAATCAGCCAGGGCTGAAACAAGAACAACGCATAAGAACCCAGACACCGTTAATGATGAAAAACGCAAGTAAAAGGAGTAACCAACCTACCGTGCAGCCAGTGGCGAGACAAATCCCCTCCGAGGCACAAGCAGCGATAAAAACGCCAAAACCAAAGTCGCTGGCTAGTTTACTCCTTTCAGCAAAAGCAGAGAGCATCTGCATAGTCTTCCGGTCTTATACGGTGGCTTGCGGTCGGCCAATCACAAGTACAGGTGAAGGGAGGCTAAGGGACCATCGCCAAAGTTCGGTGTCATACCAAGGCACAGAGGGGAGATGCAGATACAGCACTGCTACAATCTATCCCCCCCTTTTGTGTCGTCGTCCCGACGACTCAAGAAAAGAACTTCACATCACCCACTACGAGTCTTGGTTGCCATCTTCAGTTGGGGGGCTGTTGGCAGTTCGTGGCAGACGGTGGGGGTTCGAATGCTTTCCTGCTGTAGCACGGGTTGTCCGCCGCTGACCCCCATTCTGTGAGACTGTGAGACTGGGAGGCGGTAGCACTACCAAGCTGTCTATCACATCGGTGCCAGACATGCCCGGGGTGCCGTCCTCATGCACTGCTGAGTTGGAATCTGACGGCGTCCAACCAGTGGACCGAGAGGATTCAGAGACCGCAACAAACAGGTCCTCAGAGTTCTCCTCTTCAGGAGAGTTACACAAACTCTGCAAGACCTCTGACCGAACATGGTCTGTGGGCGCCCTCCCCATATATGCCCTCAGCATGTTGCGATGTACGTGTTTAACCTGTTGGGGCTGGTCCTCTGGTGCAATGGTGTACACCGAACCTCCCGGCAAGGGTGCCTTGATGACCCGATACACCACAGGACACCAGAGATCATGGATCTTATGGCGGCCTCTTACGGTTTGATCTCGTACATAGACCCGCTGGCCCTCCTCCAGTGGTGCATCATTGGCATTGGCATCGTGATGTGCCTTTCGGTGATCAGCTGCTAGTTGTAATCGTTCTCGGACCCGTTCCCCAACCACCCGGAGTCGGTTTTGGTGCTCGCAGACCCAATCGTGAATCTCTCCAGCAACCGGTTCTGGGTTTCGACCCAACAGGAAGTCTATTGGAAGACGTGGTTCCTGGCCGAACATGAGGAAGTGTGGTGACTCCCCAGTCGTCTGGTGAGGTGTACTATTATAACAGAATAGGAGCTGAGGCAGACATGCGACCCAGTCCCTCTTCCTGGACACGGGCAGAGTGCGTAGAAGGTTATGAAGCGTCCGATTGAATCGTTCGCACTGGCCGTTACCGGCCGGGTGATAAGGTGTTGTGCGGGACTTCTGCACCCCATAAAAGTTGCACAGCTGCTGGAGAAGCAAAGACTCAAAGCACCGCCCCTGGTCTGAATGGATGCGGACAGGTACTCCAAACTTACAGAACCATTCTTCCACGAGTATCTTTGCCACAGTGGCCGCACGCTGATCCCTAGTGGGTACCGCCAGAGTATACTTGCTGAACACATCAGTTAACACCAGGACATTTTCGTGACCCGACGCAGATGGTTCAAGCAATGTGAAGTCCAGTGCCAGAATCTCATTCGGACGGGCAGCCAATAGGTGCCCCATAAAACTGGGCGCAACTGGCCTCGTATCCTTGGCTAACTGGCATCGTTCACATTCCTGGCACCACCGCACCACATCTGCAGTCATGCCAGGCCAATAGCAGCGTAGGCGAAGAAGCTCTGTGGTGCGTTCAATGCCTTGATGTCCATGTCCTTGATGTACTTGCGTCAACGCTTCTTGCTGCAAGCAGGTAGGCAATACTAATTGCAGCACCTCCTCCCCCCCATCCCGGCGGCATATCCGCCTGTACAACACCCCTTCTCGTTCAACTAGCCGATCCCACTGGCCAATCAGGATCAAGACCTGTTTGCCCAGTTGTTTGCGTTCCTGTGGTCCAGGCCGCCTCTTCCGTTTCCAAAAGAGTAAGGCCTTTCCCAGAATCGGGTCAGCTAGCTGCAAGCTGCCCAACTCGGCGGGGGTATGGTTGGGGAGGACTGAGATGAGGGCCTGACTCGACCACAGTGTGGGCCCGGCTACAAAAGCCTGCTGTAGAGACTGAGTCACAGCAGTGCCCGGAAGCAGACTTTGCAGTCCAATGTCCGCTGGGTCTTGTCGCGAGAGGGCATCTGCATTGGCATTGCTTCGCCCTGACCGATAACGCAATGAAAGGTCAAAGGATGCCAGCTGTGATGCCCAACGCTGTTCTGTGGCTCCCAGTTTGGCAGATGACAAGTGGCTAAGGGGGTTGTTGTCTGTAAACACCACACACTTATTTCCCCACAAATATTCCCTGAATTTTTCAGTCACGGCCCACTTGAGCGCCAAGAATTCCAATTTCATTGAACTATAATTTGTCATATTTCGCTCAGTAGGCCGTAGGCTGCGACTGGCATAGGCAATTGGTCTCACTTTCCCCTCTTGTTCCTGTGAAAGGACAGCCCCCAGTCCCCCATGACTGGCATCCACTTCCAGGACAAAAGGTAAGGTGAAATCTGCGTAAGCCAATACCGGTGCTGTGGTGAGTTTCGCTTTTAAGCCAACAAAACTTGCCTGGCAAGCCTCTGTCCAAAATCCAGCCAAAGTTTTAGCTGGTCTGCCCTTGCTAGCGGTTTGCTCAGCAACCAGCTTATGCAGAGGGGCTGCCAATTTGGCAAACCCCTCCACAAACCGCCGGTAATAGCTAGCAAACCCCAGGAATGACCGCAATTCAGCCACAGTATTGGGCACGCGCCACTCCGCTACTGCTGCAATCTTGCCAGGGTCTGTAGCAACCCCCTTGTCAGACACAATATGGCCTAGGTAGCTCACCTCGGTTTGAAAGAAGGCGCACTTGCTAAGTTTCGCCTTCAGGCCTTCCCTCTGCAGCCGACCGAGCACTAGCCCCAACCGTTCCAGGTGTTGGGCGACCGTGGATGAATACACTATAATATCATCCAGATATAAAAGCAGCGACTGACACTGCTGGTCACCAAAGAGACGCTGCATGAGGCGCTGAAATGTAGAAGGAGCGTTGCAGAGCCCAAATGGCATTCGGTTCCACTCGAATAAACCAAATGGGGTGCAAAAGGCGGTCTTAGCCTTATCCCGTTCAGTGACTGGAACTTGGTTGTATCCACTCGCTAAGTCCAAAGTGGAAAACCAACGAGCCCCAGTCAAAGCGTCCAGCGACTCTTCGATGCGTGGAAGTGGGAATGCATCCTTCCGGGTTTTAGCATTCAGTTGGCGATAATCAACACACAAACGCAATGTACCGTCCTTTTTCTTCACCAACACAATTGGTGAAGCATAGGGACTACAGCTCTCACGGATTATCTGAGAGTCAAGTAATTGATTTATGTGTGCCTTCACCATGTCATAATCGGAGGGAGGTATCCGACGGTACCTCTGGCGCACTGGCACATCGTCCAAAAGCGGGATGTCATGAGAGAGAAGATTGGTGCAGCCCAAATCACCATCATGGGCAGAGAACACAGTGTCAAACTGCCCTAACAAGGCGCGGACTTGTGTCTGTTCGGAGCTGGACAGAGAATCGGATAAGTCCAGCTGGGTTATTTGCTCCTGGATAGTGGGTGTCACCAAGTCAGTGTGAGAGGCAACCGTAGCTGTGACGGAAGGAACCTCCGACACACCTGCAGGCAAACTGACCACATGAACACCCTGTAGTGTGCCTAAGGCTATGCGGGGATACAAAAGAATGTCAGTGGTACCAACATTAACAACTGGAATACACGCCGTGCCATTGTTGACCCGTACCAGGGCAGGGGATGCCAGCAACCCTGAAGGCAGACCAGACTCTAGGGGCTCAAACAATACAATACCGCTAGCGTAGTGGGCGGAGCAGGTTGCTGGAACCAGTTTCATAAAACCCCCTGGCACGCGGTAAGCCCTTCGGCCTCTGACCTTCGCCCGCCCTACTGCACTGGCCGAGCGCTGAACATCAGCCTGGTGGCAATGCTGGAACGCTTGAAAGAGAGGTGCTGAAGCCTTGGACACTGATGGGTCTTTAAGAAGAGCTGACCCGTGCTGGCCGAACAGCTCATGGTAACACTTACTTAGGACATTCATTCCTAGCACCCCTGGCACCTTGTTAGGGGCATCTGGGGGATCCTTGACTACCAAGACGCCACATGCTGGTATCGTTTTACCACAAAGCTGGACATCCAACTCCATGTATCCAATATAGGGGATGGCCAACCCATTGGCGGCACGAAGCTGGAGCCAGTTGCATGATTTCAAACTAGTAGGCCCGTTAGGTGCAAAGTGCTTTTGAAAGAAAGTTTCGGTCACCGTGGATACCATAGATCCAGTATCAATAAGGCAGGGCACCTGTACACCTCCGATAGAAACATCAAGGTGAGGACAAGATGCCAACAGACTTGCCGTACTTGGCCGATCAATCAACTCTCGTGAGCCAATCAGGTCCCCAACCAAGCTGTGACTCAGCATCTTGGTGGGTAGAAGTTTTCCGCCGACGTAGGCCGTTGAGGTTGATTACCACCTGAGGGGCGGTCAGTGGGGGGCATGGCGGCCTGGGCCTGTGGTTGCACCCGCTCACCATCACACTCACGGGCATAATGTCCGGGACGCTGACACCTACGGCAGATCACTGGCTGCCGTGAAGAACGAGGGAATGAACGAGGAGCCTGCAATGAAGCAACACTTTGTGTCAGCTGGTTTAATTGGTCCTGTTGCCGTTTAAGAATCTCCTTCAGTTCACTTAGCTCGGTGCTGTGTGGTTGACCGCTTCTCAGAAGCTGAGACCCTCCGTGAACGGCATACTGTATGCCCTGGGCGGATGGCAGTGAGTAACTACGAGCCCTAGAAGCACCCGGCATGCCCTCCCGTTCCCACCTAATTGCCTCCGCACGCACCTCTAACAAAGTAACCTGTGGCTGCCTTCGTACCAACTGCTTCAGTTCGCGGCGAAGGCCGCCATCTAAAACGTGCTCTGTGAATTGATCGCGCAGGAGAACATCAGAATTAGGCACGGAATGTGGAGCAGACTGCTTCACCCTATCCATTAGGCTTAGCAAGGCCAAAGAAAACTCTTGCAGGGTCTCCCCATCCCGCTGCTTTCTGGAGAAAAAACCCTCTTGCAGAGCAACATAAGATTGAGAGCAACCATACAGCTCCTTCAAGATAGAAATTATTTTGTCGGGGTCCTTGCGCTCCTCACTAGGCCGAAATTTAATCTCTTCTCTTGCTTCCCCCACTAGATGGTCATAAAGAAAGAATGCTTGGTCTGAGCGTGCTAAGTGCCGCGCACGCATACATGCCTGGGCCTCTTCAACCCATTCTTCAATGTTTATACCAGACCTCCCACTGAACTGTGGACATTTTCTGTCGCGTGGCACAAAAACAAGACGTTCTGTAAGTGGAGCAACATCATTGCCCGACTGTGGCACTGCAACATCATTTGCAATTGACGGCGCGTCTGAAGACCCCGAAGAAGCGTCGGCCGACGTAGCACCTGACAGCCTAACAACAGCATGCTCCTGTCGCAGTTTCTCATTCTCAGCCCTTAACTGCGCAATCAATTCCCGAAGTTCCTGCATAGTATCAGAATCATCCATAATGGAGGTCGGGTCGGGAGACCAAGGGCCACGAACCAGCTGGATGGTAATGGACCGGGGAACAGACGTTGCCGTTTTGTCCTCAAAAAAAAAAAAATCAGGAAAAGAAAACAAGACAACAAATAACACTTATACAACACAATCATCCACTAATAACCAAAAACACAACCCAGAACCACACGTCTCTGATTCTTTTTGACCGCCCTGCTCGCAGCGCCAGTTTGTAATAGTGCCGAAAGATAGGTACACCAATTTAGCAACCTATCCCCCCTTAATCGAACCCAAGATACCCCCTAGGTGGACGGGTACAGAAGAACCGAGACGTGGGTATCAATACATACAATATTTTATTTCTTTCATTGAACATTGAAATCTTAAAATACCGGCATAAGGATGTTCCCCCAATACACACACACACACACACACACACACACCTCTGGCTTATGGTGGCGCTCCACCCTAGTGGAGGCGATTCCAACTAGTAACCAGTTGCGCTGAAAATAAAATAGGTTATAGAAAAACACTGCAAACCAAGATTGAAAATAAAGTCACAACAACGAAGTAAGGTCACAACAATTAAAGAAAATACACAGCAAACCCAAAAGCAAAATTACAGCGCACCAGATTTCACTATATGGAAATCCCCCACAATTAAGCAGGTTACGAAACCACAATCACCAGAAACATGCAGACAAAGCAAAATAAAAGGACAACCAAAACCAAATTAAACACGAACACAGAGAAAACAGATGCACATGCAGCACCGCCGCAAGCAGCAAACAAGCAGCGTCATGCACCTGCCCCAGCAGCCAAGCGACCAACACTCAAAGCCAAGCAGCGAAGCATCTGAGCAGGCAGTGAAATACATACATGGTGCGGGGCAAGTCCCAGCCCCCAGACAGGAACACGGAGAAGAGGAGGACAAAACGGCAACCCCGGTGGCCACGGTCGGACACCACCCAGCTCTGTGGGGGGAGGAATCACAATAAATACTTTTAATTATATGCCACGCATGGCTAAGAGAACAAGAAGGAGAAACGAACAAGAGCCTACCGAGTAGCCAAACAGTTGTCACGAGCGGCAACGCAGTCAAGGAGGCCCCCAGTGGGCGAGTCGCCTTGCAATTTATGCTGCAAGTGAACAGTAAAATAAACAATGCCGCTCTCCTTAACGCTAACGCACGCACACACACTTGAGCAATGTCAGACTCACCTGAAAAGAGATTAGTGGGCACGTCGGAAGGAGAAGATAGAGCCGTACTGCTAGACAGTTGGCAAACAATCAGCCAGGGCTGAAACAAGAACAACGCATAAGAACCCAGACACCGTTAATGATGAAAAACGCAAGTAAAAGGAGTAACCAACCTACCGTGCAGCCAGTGGCGAGACAAATCCCCTCCGAGGCACAAGCAGCGATAAAAACGCCAAAACCAAAGTCGCTGGCTAGTTTACTCCTTTCAGCAAAAGCAGAGAGCATCTGCATAGTCTTCCGGTCTTATACGGTGGCTTGCGGTCGGCCAATCACAAGTACAGGTGAAGGGAGGCTAAGGGACCATCGCCAAAGTTCGGTGTCATACCAAGGCACAGAGGGGAGATGCAGATACAGCACTGCTACACATAGTTTATAAACCATCTATAAAATCTATCTGGAAGGTTATTATAAAGTTGTAACCAATGTCTGTAATGGTTTGAAAATGGTTAATAAACAGTATGTAGTGCAGCAATAAATATTAATGTGATTAATATTAAATTGTATACAACAGAGCAGAAACAAATCCTTTATTACAAAACATCAATGAAATCATATCTTACAGTAATTAAAAATAGTGATTTTCAGTTTCAGATGTTCTTATCTTGCAATCCAGAAAGTGTTACAGTGAATGTAAATCCTACCCTTTGGCATATGTGCAAAGTCTAGCAGAAAATGGGCTTTGTGCACAGAAGACAAAAAGTCTCAGAAAGACGTTTAAGGATGGTCACTCTTTTCTGGTGAACATCTATTTTTGTGAAGTTTGGTAGGCTAGATTGATGTTAGGCACAAGTATTAGCTGTATGGTGTAGTTATACCAGTTTACTATCCAAAGTAAGCCTAATTAATAAGCTCTCCATGTTCCTCGCCAGTTCAGGGTTCATTTGGTAGTTAGCTAGTAGTTATAGCCTCATTACAATTGTTCACCAACATTTTTTTTGAGCTAATTTTTGATGATCAGAATTAAAATATTTTACTGGGCAACATGAATGTTAAAATATATATATATATATATATATTAAACCAGTTATTAATCATTAACAAATGATTATAATCAAATGTTACATATTTCTAATATAATTCAATTATGTTTATAAACAGTTAAGATTTTAATGACAAAGCATTACTAAATTGTCAAATCTTTATTGATTTTACATATAAACATTATTTAGAAATCGTTTCTAAAAAGATAGCAAAAAATTAATTTATGTGTAATAAACTATTATAAACCTTTACTTGTTATGTAACAACATAATAACTTACCATTTATAGGCGACGGTTAGTATAAAGTGCTACCCGATTAGGTTTACACCTGCTGCACCCACCTCTTTGCGGTTCAAACAAAGCCCGTGTTACTTGCAGTAGATAAAGGAGCACCTCCGCACCGGCTCTCTCCACCACGGGGGCTCCTCCACTCGCTGCTTCCACATCCATGCCAGCTATGCTACCCAGCTGTGGGCTTGCAAGAGCTTTTCTGCTTGTTGCTCCTTGGCTTTTTTCACATGCTTTTTACTCAATCATTTTGAATTGAAACATAGTTTTTTCTAGCTGATATCAAAGTACTACATGTCTGCCACCTAGAAGATGGGATTATAACCGAAATTAAATGCTATATCATGAGATATCAGCCGGTTCAATAATACGCTTGTAGCAATATTGCAACTTTGGCGCGTGAGGACTTAATGTCAAGATGGTGTATTTGTGTTTTGTTTATTATGGTATTATCATGTTTCCATCTGAACAAACAGATCCAATTCAAGATCCAGTGTGATTTGATGCATTGTCATTTTGGAGTAGCAGTTGTTATTTTGGAGTACAATGTTATTCAATTTAAACGTGAAAACATGTATATTTACAGCCCTGATTCTGTAGCCTGACAAGCCAGACTAAAACATCAAAAAGTATAATCTGGCTATCACCGATAGATCAGTCAGTCAGTTGTTGTCTTTCAAACTGCCTCATGCAATAGTAGCCTGATAAGCTACCGCTAGTGTACGTTGAGGCAACTCTCTACAAGGACAGGGCAGTGTGATTGGTCCGACAAAACTTGGGTAAACAGTTACTGAGGCCCTATGGTTCGATGTACCAGCTGACTACCACTAGGATAGGGCTACGTCTAGACTTCTAGGCTACTGATTCCGTGTAATTTCTATGGAAGTACATAGTTAATTATTGAAAATGAATCTTGAATCTTACCATTTCATTAATGCAATTTAAGTTTTGCCATCAACATTTTGTTATTTCCTTATTACCACGACAAATAGTGGGTTATTGTTTAGAAATCACATAAAATATACCAGCATGTACATTTAACTAGCTTATGCTAATTCCCATCTAGCAAAAACGTCAATGATTGAGTTCCTGTTTTTCTGTTAATTTACCTGCACTACTAGTTGGTGATAAATCTGTTAATATTTTAGCATTTTGATGCATCCTCCTCCAGCATCCGCTCCTTGTTTATTCTGACTTTAGATTAATTTCTGGCTTTTTCAGCCCCTCCTTTCTCCTTTCTCCTCTTGCCTTCCATGTGTACCAAACAAGCAAACAACCAGCAAATCTTCCCACTGTCAAAAATCCACTGTCAAAAAGTCTCTCTGTCTGACCTAGGCCATGTCATTATCTTTAAGGTCATGCCATTAGAGGAGGGGTCGCTCATCTATCCCCCTACATGTCTGTAATAGACTTTACCTACCTGCAATCGTTTCATTGAATAACGTTTCCCATTCCCCAGGAGGCTTTGCTCCATTCTCCATCGTTTCATTGGATAACACGTTTTCCATTCCCCAGGAGGCTTTGCTCCATTCTCCATCGTTTCATTGGATAACACGTTTCCCATTCCCCAGGAGGCTTTGCTCCATTCTATAATAATTTAAAGCATAACGCTGGCGTATTCACTTGTAGGGTGTTTTCCTGCATGGGCACAATTCAAACATTGGTGTTAAGATAGGATTACGTTGCTAGCATCCTTCTATAGTTTTAGCGTTGTTCACATTTCCAGCTCAATTGCTTTCAATGACTGAGCCTGGGGCTCTTTGGCAAACGCATTGAAAACACTATTTTTAAAACCCTTAGAAGTCTCGACATCACATGACACTATGGCCCAGCATTATCAAGGTCTCTACAACTTGAGCGAAGAGAGCATTGTTGATGTTCACAGAGTTTAGGAAAACGTATGTATCCTGAAGAAAGCACATTCACTATTCTGAAACTTTCTCTCACCATTTTGGATAAAAAGTCAGAATAGAAGCCCATCTCTGAAAGTAAACGAACTGAGGGGGAATGTCTATTGGCCTACTTAGCTGTTCATGGCAAGTTTTGCAATACCTCTCCACATTTTTTCTCTACTAAATCAGAGACAGTTTAATAGAAATTTGCATTATGTTGACGTTGGGTTCAGTGATGGACTTTTGTTGTTTAAGTGCATAGGTATTTATTTTATGTTATATATATTATATGTTAACACTTTACATTTGGCTGGCTGTGTCTTGCCTTTGTGTGTGGTTGAGTGCATAAGTATATGTCTTACAAGAAATGGGATGTGTATATATATGTAAGAATCTGTTACTGTGTAAGCATTCAGAAAAGGGTAAAATACATTGATATTTCATTCTTCCTCTGCCTCTGTGAGGTCAGTATAAAGATATACTGTATATTTTCAGTTGTATTTGCACACCATTTTCATTCCAAAAGATCATCAGCTAAACATGATGGCAATTTATGTGTTACAGCGCCTTCAGTGAAGAAAAGCAAAAGCCTGTGCCCGATGTGATGTGCATGAAGAGTGATCAGTCAATGGAGCATCCAAGTGCATTTTCAGAAGATTGTGCAAAAATCCCAGGGTATCTTACAGATTCATATTTGAAAACTGCACTTGTATACAAATGGTGACACATTAAAAACACATATTCACCATCAGCTAGCAGCTTAATAACCCGCAAATTAGTAGCATACTAGCTATTTGTAAGTCATTACAAGTCACTTGTTAATACCCTATTCTACATTAACTTATTGTACCCATACTAGACCATTAACTTAGAGTTTCTCCAATATAAACTCCTAATTACTGCTTATTCATTGTAAGGTAGTTTGTTGTAGATTAATTATGATCTTAATATGCTTTGGTGCATATGGGGCTTACAGGGCAGTAATACAACAGGAACAGTTATTCTCATTCAATAATATTTAGAAAAGACTACCAGTGCCAAATAAATCCTAATTGTGTCTTTTTGATTGAGAATAACTGTTCCTGAGAATAACTGTTCCTGTTGTACTACCCTCTTTACTTAGCCAAGCATGCTGAGACCACAATTCACTACTATGAATAAGCAGTAATCAGGAATTTATAGAGGGGAAACATTGGGGAAATTCTAACTAATGGTCTACTATGGGTAGAATAAGCTCATGCAGAATAAGGTATTAATAAGTGACCTACAAATGGCTAGTATGTTATTCATTTGCATAATGATAAGATGCTAGTTAATGGTATGTGTACCCTAATCTACCTAATTTGTTACCATACAAATACACCTTTACATATTTTAGGGCTGTCAAATGATTCAAAAATTAATCTTATATAATTAATCTTATAAAATGATGTAGTTAATCGAGATTAATTGCAAAATCACAATAACAAACAAACAAAAAGACTTTTTTTAAATATCATTCTCTCAACAAAATATTAAAAAATTTATGAAAAATGTAAACTCTGAAAAATTTCTTGAATGGGCCTTTATGCTTCCATGTTCATGTCAATTGTAATAGGATCTTCTCTGTGATAAGACAGTTCACAGTTTACTATGTCAACAAAAGGCAAGACAAGATGATTTTGTATAAAAAGAGCATTCATTTCTGTCCTAGATGATTTAAATAGCCTAACTGGCAGGTGTATTCTTATCATGTTTTGCTTTTTATTATGCATAAAATGTAACAGATCTGGACTGCAAGCCGGCATCTGGTCACCCTTACACTGCAAAAAGTACCTCTCCAAAAAATAACAATTCTTAAAAATGAGGTACTGTTGGAATCTTTGTATCAACCACACAGAACACACCTTTGACATTGTTTTCTGCATTAATTGGTCACTAAATGTGATCTGATCTTCCTCTAACTCACCAGTAAGACTAAACACAATGTGTTGAAGTTAACACCACTAAAAGAAATCATTGTATGTCATGTTGTTTTTGAAAGCATCCACAAAATGTTTTGTAGGAAAAAATTAGTGAACGCTTCAGTTCAACATGTTGACCCTTCCTTTATTGCAGGAATTAACTCAAACCAAGTTTATCAACCTTCCAAAAGAGTAATGAGCATTACCCATAGAAATGCATAGAAAACCATTCACACCCGACATCTTAACAGTATGGCTGAACTAAATGAAGAGTGGACTAAAATACCTTCTAAACATCCTTCCAGGTTTGTGCAGATCCAATACACAGGCATCAGGAGCCCAGATTGAGGTTATTCCTGCAAATCAGGGTGTCAAATCAACGTGATTGATCTGAGAAGTTCACTTACTTTTTCCCACTGACATTTTCACTGACATGTCATAGATGTTTTTAATAACGACATGAAAAACAATGATTTCTTTAGTGGTATTCACTTAAGCACATTGTGTTTAGTCATATCGGTGAGCTATAGGAAGATCAGATCACATTTAGTGACCAATTAATGCAGAACGCTAAAAAAGTGGGTCATATACTTTCTACTTTACTGTATATTCTGCCAGGAATGATCCAGGGACATTTGTAAAAAAAATTGTCCTGTGTGTGTTGAATTATGGTCTGAAGGTCTGTGTTACCTTCTGCATTTTGATGCATGGAAGCACTGGCTCAAACCACTTAAAATCTGTAGCAAAGTCACATATCTTGTCTAATCTGTGGTTGACTGCCACAAAACTTATATTACCATATTGCCACTGAACAAGAACCATGAAGAACCTTCAAGAAAATCACACTAGTTAAGTACTCATCTTTGTAGTGTATGAGCCACACTGTTGGATCTTTGTACAGAATGCTGCTTGCCCTTTTTATCTGGTAATATTTAAGGCCTTTCCTCATAATGCCTGGGTGGCAGCTTATGCTGCTCAAAACCTATATATATCATTTAGCATTAATTTTGGCTCTCCAGATGAATAAGCGCAATAACAAAGGCACTACTGCACCCACATGCCATCATAGATGCTGCCCTTTGAACTGACCACTAAAACAGATGATTTGTCTCCTCTGTAGCCAGGAGGATACAAGACTGATTGATTTCCTAAAAGAATGACAAATTTTCACTTGTAACCACAGAACATTTTCCACGTTTTCTTGGTCCATCTCAAATGAGCTTGAGCCCAAACTGTAAAACCTCTGTATAATGCCTAAATATGAAGTATTTGATAACACTCACTTTAGAGACTGGTAATAAGAGAGTAGTTTTGTGGTAATAGTTTGGTAAAATCATAGCTCTTAACTACTCACATTACTGAATAGTAATTAAGCAAGTAATGAATGATTTGTGTGTCTAAACAATAACCCACTATTTGTTGGGGTAATAAGTCAATAACAAAACGATAATACTAAGGAATTACTTTGTTGTTATGGTGAGATTTGATAGAGATTTCATTTGGACTTAAAATGTAGTAATAAATGGTAGATCCTGAATTCATTTCCAGTAATTACCCAGTAATTACCTTTGTACTTTCATAGAAATTACACAGAATCGGGGCTGTAAAATACCTTATTGCCTGTTTCAATTTAATTACAGTGCAATAGAGACTCCAAACATGAAAATGGCATCAAACGAAAGAGAGGAAGGGGGCAAATGGGAGGGGTTTTTTTCTGTTTGTTGTGTTATGCTTTTGTTATGTCTGAGTTCGTGTTTGCATAGCAGGGAGGAATGTTGTGATGTGTGGTTGATGCAGGAGATAAGCTCTGAAGTGGACCAGGTGCATCAGGAATGTTGTTTTTTACTCACAGTCCATGAATGACTCATTCAGGTCAGTTTTGAGTATTCAATAGAGAAAACAGACAATGAATTGAAACGTCGGCAATCGGCAATCCTTTTAGCCTGTATGAGTGTCCAGTGGAGGAATTAGACAACCAATCCCAGCAGAACCCGCCTTGGCCTGTATGAGTATCGAGTTGAGAAAACAGGAGATGATTCCAGTTTTCCGACTCTGTCTTGAAACGGTCCTTCTTCGTTATGCAATCCAAACGAAAGCCTTCTTAAGAGCAGCTAACGCAATTCCCTCGCGGAGCATGTTCACTCCAGGTACACGCTTCTACCCAACTTCTCTCCACTCACTCTTCTCCGCCATTGAGCTCCGCACCACCTCCTATATAGCTGGCCCACTTCCGACCACGCCCATAATTAGCTAGTAGCATCAACATGTACTCTGTTCGTTTTACATATGAGTTAGATTATGTATCTGTTATGCAAAATGAAAAATGTATGTGTGATGCTTAAAGCCACTGTAAATAAACTTGGTAGCACTGCTGCTGCATTCCACACTATGAGAGGCAGAGGAGGAGTCCGCTTCAAACTACATTGTACAACTAATACTTTTGGCTAATATCAATCTAGCCAACCGTACTTTACAAAAATAAACATTTACCAGAAAAGAGTGACCATCCTGAACGAAAGTCCTTCTGGGACTTTGCCTTCCATGCACAGAGCTCACTGTATATCATAGAATGGCACTAGGTGGACACCTAAGCTATTGCCCATGCATGACAACTAACTTCAACTCCTCGCGAAAACTCCCTACTAAACTTCACTGAAACATAAAGAGAACAGTACAAGTTGACCTATATTAAGTAATCAGCAAAACTAAATTTGAGCACATTTTTTCACTGCCATAATCAGGTCACAGGTGGTGTGAAACATGGTATGAGGTTAGCTTCTGGCTACTTCCATAACGTGTGCAAGGAAATAGAAGTGGGTCTCACTTCAAGCGTCACCTATAAATGGTAAATAAACACTGTTAAATATCAGGAAGTGGTTATTTAATCGCTAATAATGGACAGCTAACAGGTCAATCACTGTATAGTTATTTGAAAGATTTAAAAATGATTTGATAATTAGCAAATATATACTAATGTTATTCTTCTTCTTGGCCTTCATTTTGGCGTTAGTTTACTCTAGATAAATACAGATAGAATATCACTTATTACTAGTAAATTGAAGTCCATTAATGCTTTTTAAAACATTGTTTATTGTTACTTATTTGTTTAAAAACAAATCTGTAAACATTATTTGGAGGACTATGGTAAAGTGGCATTTGATAACTAACATCAGATTGTGAAAAGTTTATGCATAGTTTATAAACCATCTATAAAATCTATCTGGAAGGTTATTATAAAGTTGTAACCAATGTCTGTAATGGTTTGAAAATGGTTAATAAACAGTATGTAGTGCAGCAATAAATATTAATGTGATTAATATTAAATTGTATACAACAGAGCAGAAACAAATCCTTTATTACAAAACATCAATGAAATCATATCTTACAGTAATTAAAAATAGTGATTTTCAGTTTCAGATGTTCTTATCTTGCAATCCAGAAAGTGTTACAGTGAATGTAAATCCTACCCTTTGGCATATGTGCAAAGTCTAGCAGAAAATGGGCTTTGTGCACAGAAGACAAAAAGTCTCAGAAAGACGTTTAAGGATGGTCACTCTTTTCTGGTGAACATCTATTTTGTGAAGTTTGGTAGGCTAGATTGATGTTAGGCACAAGTATTAGCTGTATGGTGTAGTTATACCAGTTTACTATCCAAAGTAAGCCTAATTAATAAGCTCTCCATGTTCCTCGCCAGTTCAGGGTTCATTGGTAGTAGCTAGTAGTTATAGCCTCATTACAATTGTTCACCAACATTTTTTTGAGCTAATTTTTGATGATCAGAATTAAAAATATTTTACTGGGCAACATGAATGTTAAAATATATATATATATATATATATATATATATATATATATATATATATATATATATATAAACCAGTTATTAATCATTAACAAATGATTATAATCAAATGTTACATATTTCTAATATAATTCAATTATGTTTATAAACAGTTAAGATTTTAATGACAAAGCATTAC
>PYXC01000825.1:0-5000 GCA_015244755.2 Tenualosa ilisha
TGACAAGAGCGTGTGTGTGTGTGTGTCTGAGTGTGTGTGTGTGTGAGTGAGTGCATGTGTGTGTGTATGTGTGTGTGTGAATGTGTGGGAGTGTGTGTGCATGTGTGTGTGTGTGCATGATCACAACGCAACAAACAATACCTGTCATGAGAGAGAGAGAGAGAGGGAGAGAAGGTTGTTGTGGTGTGTGTGTGTGTGTGTGTGTGTGTGTGTGTGTGTGTGTGTGTGTGTGAGTGTGTTCTGCAGGTTGATTGTACCAACAGCAGTGGTAAAGTGCCGAAGGCAAGAGTGTAAAGGTTTATGTGGGATTCATTCCCACATTATTATCAGTGTCTCACCTTATGTGTGTGTGAGAGAGAGAGGGAACGTGTGATTGTGTGATTGATGAAAGAGAGGAGAGAGTGACAGAAATAATAAAAATGGAAACAGAGAGCTGATTGGCTGGAGAGAGGAAGGGGGAGTGAAGGAAGCTGATTGGCTAAAGAGAGAGCGGATTCAAGGACTCCAGGATGTGTGTGTGTGTGTGTGTGTGTGCATGTGTGTATGTGTGTGTATGTATGGGAGGGGTTAGGGGATGATGTGTAGTTGCTATGGTTACCTTCAACACAGTTGGTGGAGAAGAAGACGATGTTGCGTGTTTCCAGGGGGTTGTCATGGGTACAGTCAGGTGACCGACTCTGAGGCTCTGATTCGCCAGTCAGCGAGGAATTGTCAACCTAGAAAATACGACACCTTTCAGCTAGAGTGTGTGTGTGTGCATGTGTGTGTGTGTAATGGTAGCCAGCTGGTTGACAGCTGTGTGATGTCTTAGCAATCCTCCCTACCAATATGCTAGTAAATAAAACTAGCAAAACAGATTTTAGTTCACTCTCTAGTGCACTCTAGCCTGTGATGCTGGGTTCACTCTCTAGTGCACTCTAGCCTGTGATGCTGGGTTCACTCTCTAGTGCACTCTAGCCTGTGATGCTGGGTTCACTCTCAGCGCACTCTAGCCTGTGATGCTGGGTTCACTCTCTAGTGCACTCTAGCCTGTGATGCTGGGTTCACTCTCTAGTGCACTCTGGCCTGTGATGCTGGGTTCACTCTCTAGCGCACTCTAGCCTGTGATGCTGGGTTCACTCTCTAGTGCACTCTAGCCTGTGATGCTGGGTTCACTCTCTAGTGCACTCTAGCCTGTGATGCTGGGTTCACTCTCTAGCGCACTCTAGCCTGTGATGCTGGGTTCACTCTCTAGTGCACTCTAGCCTGTGATGCTGGGTTCACTCTCTAGTGCACTCTGGCCTTTGATGCTGGATTCACTCTCTAGTGCACTCTAGCCTTTGATGCTGGGTTCACTCTCTAGTGCACTCTAGCCTGTGATGCTGGGTTCACTCTCTAGTGCACTCTAGCCTGTGATGCTGGGTTCACTCTCTAGCGCACTCTAGCCTTTGATGCTGGGTTCACTCTCGAGCGCACTCTAGCTGTGATGCTGCGAGCTGTGGGCTCCAGCTTGGGCGTGTGTGTGTGTGTATGTGTGTGTGTGTCTGTGTACTTGCAGCCGTGGGCAGATATAATCCTGAGGTCAGCAGAATACGATCTCCTCCCTTAATCTCCACCAGGTCTCCAGCCACCACCTCCACAGCGTCAATCTGCATCTTCTCCCCCTCACGGATCACCAGTGCTTGCTGAACACACACACACACCAAATTGTATGCACTATTACCATACCCATTACACACACACACACACACCAAGTTGCACACACCATTACTATATGTACACACATACACATACATTAGACATAAACACACACACACACACACACACACACACCAAGTTGCACACAGCATTACCATACATACACACATACACATAAATTAGACATAAACACACACACACACACACTCACCAAGTTGCACACAGCATTGCCATATGTACACACATACATAGAAATGATTTAGACATAAAGACACACACACACACACACACACACACACCACACACACACCTGGGGCACCATGTTCTTGAATGACTCCATGATCTTGGAGCTCTTGGCCTCCTGGAAGTAGGAGAAGCAGCCAGTGATGATGACCACAACCGAGAGCACGATACCTAGATACAACTGGGGGGGGGGGAGAGGGGGAGCGAGAGAGAAGAAGGAGAGAAGAGAGGGGGAGAGAGAGAGAGAGGGGGAGAGAGAGGGGGGGGGGGAGAGGAGAGAGAGGGGAGAGAGAGGGAGGGAGGAGAGAGAGAGAGAGAGGGGGGGGGGGAGAGGAGAGAGGAGGGGGAGAGAGGGAGAGAGGGGGGGAGGGGGAGAGAGGGAGGGAGGGGAGAGAGAGAGGGGGGGAGAGGGGGAGGGGAGAGAGAGGGGAGGGAGGAGAGAGAGAGGAGGGGGAGAGAGAGAGAGGGGGGGCAGAAAAGAGAGAGAGAGAGGGAGAGGAGAGAGGGGAGAGAGAGAGGGGGGGAGAGAGAGAGAGGGGAGAGAGAGGGAGGGGGGCGAGAGAGAGGGGGAGAGAGAGAGAGGGGGGGCAGAGAAGAGAGAGAGAGAGGGAGAGAGAAGAGGGGGGAGGGGAGAGAAAGAGAGAGAGAGAGGAGGGAGAGAGAGAGAGAGAGGGGAAGAGAGAGAGAGGGGGAGACAGAGAGAGAGGGGGGGGGGGTAGAGATTATACCTCTGGCAGAGAATGAAGCCTTAACGTTTGTGTGCACACACACACACACACACTCTCATAAGTCCTAGGCCAGGAAAGGACACTTACACACTCCCTCTCTCACTCACACACACACCCACACGCACTGTGACGTTCACATGTGTGGTTTTGGCACTGGTTAAGGCCACACCTAATGGTTTCCCTTTAAAAAGCTTAGTTAGTTAGCTCTCACTCATGGCTCCTGTGTGTGTGTGTGTGCGTGCGTGTGTGTGTGTGTTGTGTTGTGTGTGTGTGTGTGTAGTGCTGGCTCTCACTCATGGCCCTGTGTGTGCGTGCGTGCGTGTGTGTACGTGTTAGTGCTGGCTCTCACTCATGGCTCCTCTGTGTGTGTGTGTGCGCGCATGTGTGTGTGTGTGTGTTGTGTGTGTGTGTGTGTGTGTGCGTGTGTTAGTGCTGGCTCTCACTCATTGTCCTGTGTGTGTGTGTGTGTGTGTGTGTGTGTGTGTTGTGCGCGTGTGTTAGTGCTGGCTCTCACTCATGGCTCCTGTGTGTGTGTGTGTGCGCGTGTGTGTGTGTGTGTGTGTGTGTGTGTGTTAGTGCTGGCTCTCACTCATTGCTCCTGTGTGTGTGTGTGTTTGTGTGTGTGCGCGCGCGTGTGTGTTAGTGCTGGCTCTCACTCATTGCTCCTGTGTGTGTGTGTGTGTGTGTGTGTGTGTGTGGTGTGTGTGTGTGTGTGTGTGTGCCTGCCTGCCTGCCTGCTGTTTCCTTTCAGGCATCTAACTCCACTCCTGTAACACTGCATGCCTATGCTGCTCAACACCACTGAGGTCCTGATGAACTAGTCTTGTGTGTGTTGTGTGTCTTGTATGTGTTGTGTGTTGTGTATGTTGTGTGTGTTGTGTGTCTTGTGTGTTGTGTATGTTGTGTGTGTTGTGTGTCTTGTGTGTTGTGTATGTTGTGTGTGTTGTGTGTGTTGTGTGTGTTGTATGTGTTGTGTGTGTTGTCTGTGTTGTGTGTCTTGTGTGTGTTGTGTGTCTTGTGTGTGTTGTGTGTGTTGTGTGTCTTGTGTATGTTGTGTGTGTTGTGTGTGTTGTGTGTGTTGTGTGTCTTGTGTGTGTGTGTGTTGTGTGTCTTGTGTGTCTTGTGTGTGTTGTGTGTGTGTGTGTGTGTTGTGTGTCTTGTGTGTGTTGTGTGTGTTGTGTGTCTTGTGTGTGTGTGTTTGTGTGTGTTGTGTGTCTTGTGTGTGTTGTGTATGTTGTATGTGTTGTGTGTGTTGTGTGTCTTGTGTGTGTTGTGTGTGTTGTGTGTCTTGGTGGTTGGTGTTGTGTGTCTTGTGTGTGTTGTGTGTGTGTGTGTGTCTTGTGTGTGTGTGTGTGTTGTGTGTGTTGTGTGTCTTGTGGGTGTTGTGTGTGTGTGTTGTTGTGTTGTGTGTGTTGTGTGTGTTGTGTGTCTTGTGTGTGTTGTGTGTGTGTGTGTGTGTTGTGTGTGTTGTGTGTGTTGTGTGTGTTGTGTGTGTTGTGTGTGTTGTGTGTGTTGTGTGTTGTGTGTGTTGTGTGTGTTGTGTGTCTTGTGTGTGTTGTGTGTGTTGTGTGTGTTGTGTGTGTGTTGTGTGTTTCTCTTCTCTTAAGTAAATTCTTTCATTATTTAGCAACTTTGTGTCCCTCTCTTGGTTTTTGTTACGATTCTCAGTGGCGGCCTGGATGGCGTAGACCAGGAGGCAGAGGATGGCTCCACACACACACACACACAGACACACACACACACACACACACACACACACACACACACTTACGTTGTCTCCAGCGGGCTCATCCTCAGTGGCGGCCTGGATGGCGTAGACCAGGAGGCAGAGGATGGCTCCACACACACACCACACACACACACACACACACACACACACACACACACACACACACACACACACTTACGTTGTCTCCAGCGGGCTCGTCCTCAGTGGCGGCCTGGATGGCGTAGGCGAGGAAGCAGAGGAGGGCTCCACACACACACACACACACACACACACACACACACACTTACGTTGTCTCCAGCGGGCTCGTCCTCAGTGGCGGCCTGGATGGCGTAGGCGAGGAAGCAGAGGAGGGCTCCATACACACACACCACACACACACACACACACACACACACACACACACACACACACACTTACGTTGTCTCCAGCGGGCTCGTCCTCAGTGGCGGCCTGGATGGCGTAGGCGAGGAAGCAGAGGATGGCTCCACACACACACACACACACACACACACACACACACACACACACACTTACGTTGTCTCCAGCGGGCTCGTCCTCAGTGGCGGCCTGGATGGCGTAGGCGAGAAAGCAGAGGAGGGCTCCTGTCCACAGCAGGAGGGAGA
>PYXC01000825.1:15000-22500 GCA_015244755.2 Tenualosa ilisha
CTCGCAGCATTGGCGGCCGTGTCTCGCGCAGAGGACAGATGAAACACGCACACCTCACTTACTCAGCATCTCTCAGCTCAGCGCAGCTCCCGCTGTTCCGCGAGGCCGCGGGAATTTCCATTCATTTGGCCCCGCCCCGTGTTTGAGTCGACCCCCGCGCGACCACCCGAATAAAGACCCGCTCATCCTTTTACTACCTGTGTAACACCGCTACGTTCTGAGGGAGTACTGTGCGTGAAGAGCGAGAGAGCGCTATGGACATAGACACGCGCTGAAACCGGTGCAAGGAGGCACATCTGCGTGCGTAATCACTTTAATGCTGCTCGTTTTGGCGCAGTGGTCGCGCGCTGCTTGATCTCTTTTCCCGTTACAATTCTGCTGTTTGATTGGGAAAAAGGCAACCGGAAAGACTACGGCGCTGAATTCCGACAGCACCGGAACCGGCACCTCTCACCTGAGGTGCACTCCTCCGTCAGGACACGTGAGCAACATTGCGGACAGATTTGCAGCGTCATCCGTTTTAATGATGTCGAAGTTGCGCGACGCGTGTGCGAATTGCCGCACAGTTGATGAGCTCAGGAGCAGGAATTGCGCCATTCCGCGGGGCAGATGTGTCGTCACTGTTTGCCGTTAGTGTCTCTACGCATCATGTCAAGCAATGTCATTTCATATTGCGGTGGAGCTGTGCGTGTGTGTGTGTGTGTATCTGTGTGTGTGTGTGTGTGTGTGTGACCACTCAAAAGGCTTAAGGGTTTTGACCGTGAAACAGCTTGTGTCATCAGCCCTCTGCGTCCCGCTGTCGCAGTGAGAGAACGTCGCTTCCCCGGGAACTCCAATCCCAAACTTGATTATGCGCACGCAGGGCTCTTGTTTTTTAATCTGGCGTGTTAGGATTCGCTGCGTGCGAATAAGCTGCGGGGGTTATGTCACTGGCGGTTGGGGGGGGGGGGGGGGGGGGGGGGTCGACCGCGGGCAGCTGGCGCGCTGACTCCCGTTAACCGCATTATGACGCGTACTCTACCTGAGAGGCAGAGGCCAAAGCAGACGGCTGCTGCACACACTCATGCGCACACAGTCCGCCCTCCCTCGCGCTCCAAACTCAGGCGCATAGGCTCCGCACGCGAACTTCATGCGACAACTTATCTGTGAAACACACAAACACGCAAACACACACTCCGCCAACTAAAAAAGCGACTGACTTGCCGCACTGTCCAGAAGCTCTCGCACTAAGCTTGATGCGCACAGTCTCGCGCTGCGACACCGGGGGAAATCCTACGGCTAGAATAAGCCGATTTGGCTTTAATTACCACGCGCTCAGCTTCTCATCTGTCTATTCACCGGGCTATTCACCGTTCTCTCCGGATTCTGCCCTGAATGTCCTTCACACGAGCCAATCTCGTCTGTTTTACCCTAAAATGTGAAATAAGCCACGAAGAAAGAGGAAATGTGATGAATATGGTTGCTGTTGTGTGTTTGGCCACGAAAGTTCAGTACGGAGGAGCGCGCTGCCAAAGACGGTTCCCCTCGTCATCAGTTTTGTCGCAGTCTGACAGCTCGAGCTAAAAGCCGATCCAGCATAATGTCAATGTCACTCTGACACTCGCGGACATCGCCTGTCGAAGCACACACAGCCGACTGTATCTATCTATCTATCTATCTATCTATCTATCTATCCATATATATATTTATATATACATATATATATATAGACACACACACAGTAAGGTTGTCATCATACATACACACAGCATCTAATACATTACAGCGAGTTCACACACAAGCGGCCCCCCCGTCCCGTTAGAATGCAGTAAAAAGTTGCGCTCGAGTCTTACCCCCATGGTTGCGCAGTCAGCACGTCCTGCTCGGGAGAGGAGATGCGGAGGAGTCTCGCGGGCTCAGGTGCAACCAAAGTATAAAAAGGGAACCGATTCTTCAGGAACACTGCGAAGCGTCCGAAGCTGAGGTAAACCGACAGGCTTTTTGTCAAGTTTTCCCGCTTACAAGGGTGGCAAATTAACTGCGCGCCCGTAAAAGAATTGATACAAAATTAAGAGTTACAGATCAAAACAAAGTTAATCTTTGAAAACCTTCAAAGGTTTGACTTTGCTTTGGTTAAAAATAAAGGACTTTGAAAGTAAGTGCGAGAGACGGGCAGCGCATCTCTCAAACGCAGCTCCGCACTGTGCCGCTTACGCAAAAGCCGGTAAAACTAGGAGCCGCACTGCCCAGCTTTTAGGGCTTTTGGTGTCCCTCCGCGGCGCTCTGCACTGCCGCTGCACTCCCCTCTTTACTCCGCACCACTCCGCCCTGGGAAGAAGCGCCGGCTCGAGTGAGTGATGCGCCGGCAGTGTCTCACTATAGCTCATAAGGGCTGCCGATGCCCACAGCCCGGTACAGTAGCCAATGGGATTACCGAGCGTCTATGCACTGACAGGTGATCTGGCCTATCATCGTGGGGTATTTACTAACTGGTCCAATGAAGTGCCAGAAAGCTCCGCCCCTTCTACTGCAGGAACTCGAGGCTGTCATCCAACTAGTTCAATATCGTGCCGTTTACAAGAAACCCGAAATATGAAGCATCACTTTTATAGTATAGGTATAATTACACATGTACACTTGACATGTAAGTGTGTCAATTACACAGCAATTGTATGTGTGTATGTGTATGTGGACGTGTGTGTGTGTGTGTGTGTGTGTGTGTGTCCTCTTTCTACTCCTCATCATGAATGCCATTTCTGCAGTAATTCAGCACACACTCCAGCCACAGAGCAGCTGACCCCCTCTCATGCACACACACAAGCACTTGCTGCTAAAAGAAAGTCTGTGTGTGTGTGTGCGTGCCTGTGTGTGTGTGCATACAGGCTGTGTATGTTGTCTATGTATCCACACAAAGCAAACTAGCCTGGAGGTTGCTGCTCTTCTAGGTGAGGCACTCAGTAGTGTCCTCTCTTCCCCTCCCCCTCTCTATCCCTCTCTCTCTCTTCCCCTCCCTCTTCCCTCTCCCTTCCTCTGTCTCCCTCCCTCCCTCTGTCTCTGTCTGTCTCTTTCTCTCTTAAGACAGTCTTTCTTTCTTTCATTCTGTTTTACTCTGTACCCACACCAACACACAATGCTGTGCATGTCTGTCTGTGTGTGTGTGTGTGTATAATGTGTGTGTGTGTGTGTGTGTGTGTGTGTCTGTGTGTGCGTGTCTAAAGGAATATAATCATACAAGTGAAACAAACTCATCTGACAGGGTGAGTCAGCTATCCCCAGGCACACACACACACACACACACACACACACACACCTGTCCCAAACCGCTCTGCTGTTCTAAGGACATGCTCTGGACATACTTGCATTAATCTGATTTGCAATGGAAAGTACAGTGATGCACACACACACACACAGGCACACACAGACACAGAGACACACTCCATGTGACAGTTTAACCACAGCAAAGATATCCTAAGAGCTCACAAATCAATTGAGTCATCCCATACATTGACGCGCGCGCGAGTGTGTGTGTGTGTGTGTGTGGTGGCGTGTGTGCCTGTGTGTGTATGTGTGTGTGTGTGCGTGTGTGTGTGTGTGTGTGTCTGTGTGTGTGTGTGTGTGTGTGTGTGTGTGGGATGAGGAAGGAGCCCTGAGGTGACCCCATCCTGTCCTCTAGCAAACAAAATGGCCGCCCCCATGCAAGCAGCACTCCTTGTAACCTCCACACACACACAGAGACAGACACACACACAGGCACACACACACACACACACACACACAGACAGACGCACACACAGGCACACACACACACGCATAGACAGACACACACACAGACACACACAGACAAATACACAAACACACACAAAGACACACATGCGCACACACACACACACACACAGACACATACACATGGACCCACACATGCATGCACGCTCATACACTAACATGCACATGTGTACGCACACACACACACACACACACACACACACACACGCACCTTAAACTCTTTGCCCCACCCAGTCCTGCAGAACCCCCCCTTCCTGGTTGCTACAGCAACAGCAGTCAGGTGACCTTACCGGCCCAAGCTCTGAGTCAGAGATCATAGAGAGAGATGGAGAGATAGATAGATGGATGGAGAGAGAGAGAAGAAGAGAAAAACATGGATGATGGATGGATGAAGAGAGAGAGAAAGAGGGAAAGAGGGAAAGTCCATAAGTGGGGGGGAATTAGTGAACAGATGAGACTGTAAACTGGAGACATACAGACAGTGTGTGTGTGTTTATGAGTGTGTGTGTTTGTGGGTGTGTGTTTATGTGTGTATGTTCGTATGTCTGTGTGTGTGTGTTTTTTGGAGTGTGTGAGTGTGTGTGTGTTTGTGTGAGTGTGTGTGTGTGTCTGTGTGTGTGTATGCGCTTGGAGATCATGCTGAGTCATTCAGAGTGTGTCTCCCCTCCTCATGCGGAAGTTCCTCTCCGTCTGCATTCTTTACGTGTGTGTGTGTATATGTGTGTGTGCAGCGCTAAAGCTGATGCATTACTCTTCTCAATATGAGTTGTGTCTGTGTCTTATGTCTGTGTGTGTGTGTGAGTATGCATGTGCACTTGCAGAGAAAATCCTGATGCATTCTTCTTTCCTGCTTTCTTTCTATGTGTGTGTGTGTTTGTGTATGTGTGTGTTTGTGTGTGCGTGTGTCTGTGTGTGTGTGTGTTTGCGTGTGTGTGTGTGTGTGTGTGTCAGACAGAGAGAGAGAAAAGCCTTCCACTTCCATACACAGCACACCTAAGTGAAATGCATCTACTGACCCAAGTATGACTCCAGTCTGCTGTCACTGGTCTTCATTTGTCCCCCTCCATGCTTGTAATGTGGCTGATTAGCACAGCTGCGCCAACAGAGCCCCTCTGTTTAGTGTTATATGTTGCACCTGGATAGCCTTTAAAAACACTGTGACCAGTCTGACAAAAGATGAACAATATCTAGCCATTTAGCCTGGGCTACACCAGTGTAGCGGTATCGTCCAATCAGTGAGCAGAGACAGAGGTTGAGTGTGATGACATAAGAGTTAAAGGCACACCAGGCAAGTCTGTGATGAAATGAGAATTAAAGGTACACGAGGCAAGTCTGTGATTTTGTACTGTAACTACTGAGCTCCCCCTACAGTCACCATTGTTTTTGTAATTAACACCATTGTAATTCATTTTCGAGGAGTTACATTAGCATGTCATAAGGGTCATAAGTAAGACAGTTTCAGTTTCATATCACATTGGGGCCATTTAACCATCCAAGTAACTATGAAACTGGTCTCCCCCTACAGAGAGAGAAACTCTCCAGATTGTCATGATCAGATGTTTATGGTAGATAGCACTAATCAAACTTGTCCTCACAGCACTCCATCCAGGGGTGTTAGTGTGTGTGTGTGTGTGTGTGTGTGTCTGTGTATAAATGAGGGCTGGGAGTGTTAGACTGTGTGTGTGTGTGTGTGTGTGTGTGTGTGTGTGTGTGTGTCTGTATAAATGGGGGCCAGGGGTGTTAGTGTGTGTGTGTCAGTGTGTGTGTGTGTATAAATGGGGGCTGGGGTTCTTACTCTAGGCATATACTTCACTTTAATGGATGTATGTTTAATTATGATTTCAGTTAAGCTCAGATGTTTACAGGCATTTTTTAAAAGTCCAATTACAGTAATTAATTTTCTCCGTGTAATCAAGGTCATTTCACACGATCATCCAGCCCAGAGATTCAAACTCACAACCTCACAACCTCACCACAACCTCACAACCTCGCAACCTCACCACAACCTCACAACCTCGCAACCTCACCACAACCTCACCGCAACCTTGCAACCTCACCACAACCTCACCACAACCTCACAACCTCACCACAACCTCACAACCTCGCAACCTCACCACAACCTCACCGCAACCTTGCAACCTCACCACAACCTCACCACAACCTCACAACCTCACAACCTCGCAACCTCACCACAACCTCACAACCTCGCAACCTCGCAACCTCACCACAACCTCACAACCTCACCGCAACCTCACAACCTCACCACAACCTCGCCGCAACCTCACCGCAACCTCAGACTGGGAGGCAGACGACTAAAAAGCCTTACTTGGAGGCAGATGACCAAAAGACTGGGATGCTTCTGAGATGGGACGGAGGTTTACTAACATTCTGCACACAAAGCTAAGCGAACTGCCATCCATTACATGTACCATCATGCATATGCCCCGAGTGTGTGTGCGTGTGTGTGTGTGTGTGTGTGTGTAAGAGGGAGAGAGAGATTGTGAGACAAGACTGATACTTTACTCTCTGTCTTAGAGGGTGTGTGTGTGTGTGAGTGAGTGAGTGCTTAAGTGAGTCTGGGTAAGTGTGTTTGTGTGTGTGTACTTCATAAGTGAGTGTGCGAGAGTGTGTACATATGCACTTCATAAGTGAGTGTGTTTGTGTGTGTGTGTGCCTTATAAGTGACTGTGTGTCTGCATGAGTACGTGTTTTGTGAGTGTATGTGTGTGGTTCATAAGTGGGTGTGTGTGTCTGCATGAGTACGTGTCAGCGTGAGTGTGTGTGTGTGTGTGTGCTTCATAAGTAATTGTGCGTGTCTGTGTGTGTGTGTGTGTGTGAGAGAAGGTGATCCTCTCTAATCTGGTTTTATAAATGTCTGACATAATCAGAGAGTGAAAGAGAGAGAGAGAGAGAGAGGGAGAGAGGGAGGGGGAGAGAGAGAGGGAGAGGGTGGGGTAGGGAAAGGGAGAGAGGGAGAGAGCTTTTTCAAAATGTAGGATGAGCAATGGAGGAGAGCAAAAAAGATTGAAAAAGTGCGCGCGCACACACACACACACACACACACACACACACACACACACACACACACACACACACAGAGAGTATGAGGACACACCTAAGGAGAGAGGCACAGCTGGCGTAGTTCTGTTCAGTCTCAGCACGCAAACATGGCAGCCAGTCCCCCCACCACCACCACCACACACACACACACACACACACACACACACACACACACACACACATATTAAACCACATACTCACCCAGAGGCAGCCACACACACGCACACACACAGACACTTTCCCAGAGGGTACACCTTACCCTGTCCCAGAAAGTCAGACTACACCCTCCCCCGACCCAGCCCACCCACACACTCTCTAAATCACACACTTTTCCAGAAGTATCCCTCACCTAACCCAAAACACCAGTCTGTTCATCCCCTCCCCCCCACCAAACACACACACACACACACACAGACTCAAATACTAAAAAAGAAAATGCTAATTTTGGGGTGGTTTCCAGCAGCAGAGGCTGTGTGTGTGTTTGAGAGCTTTGTCAGCTTGAACAGTGTCACTGGTTTAGAGTCCATCTGTGGGCCAATCACCAGCAAAGCCCTGATACTACACTGCCCTATGCAGTCTGTCTAGGGTTCATCTGAAGACTGCACTGCCCTATGCAGTCTGTCTAGGGTTCATCTGAAGACTGCACTGCCCTATGCAGTCTGTCTAGGGTTCATCTGA
>PYXC01000825.1:30000-35000 GCA_015244755.2 Tenualosa ilisha
TTGTGTGCATGTGCAGAACAGATCAGGTGGGGTAGCTGGGGTACCATGGCCATTTAGAAACATTCTTTGCTATCTCTATTGGAAACATTGTTTGCTATCTCTATTGGAAACATTGTTTGCTATCTCTATTGGAAACATTGTTTGCTATCTCCATTTAGAAACATTGTTTGCTATCTCTATTGGAAACATTGTTTGCTATCACTATTTAGAAACATTGTTTGCTATCTCTATTTAGAAACATTGTTTGCTATCTCTATTTGAAACATTGTTTGCTATCACTATTTGAAACATTGTTTGCTATCACTATTTAGAAACATTGTTTGCTATCTCTATTTGAAACATTGTTTGCTATCACTATTTAGAAACATTGTTTGCTATCACTATTTAGAAACATTGTTTGCTATCTCTATTTGAAACATTGTTTGGTATCTCTATTTGAAACATTGTTTGCTATCACTGTTTGAAACATTGTTTGCTATCACTATTTAGAAACATTGTTTGCTATCTCTATTTAGAAACATTGTTTGCTATCTCTATTTGAAACATTGTTTGCTATCACTATTTGAAACATTGTTTGCTATCACTATTTAGAAACATTGTTTGCTATCTCTATTTGAAACATTGTTTGCTATCACTATTTAGAAACATTGTTTGCTATCACTATTTAGAAACATTGTTTGCTATCTCTATTTGAAACATTGTTTGGTATCTCTATTTGAAACATTGTGTTGCTATCACTGTTTTGAAACATTGTTTGCTATCACTATTTAGAAACATTGCTTGCTATCACTATTTAGAAACATTGTTTGCTATCACTATTTGAAACATTGTTTGCTATCACTATTTAGAGACATTGTTTGGTATCTCTATTTGAAACATTGTTTTGCTATCTCTATTTAAAAAAATGTTTGCTATCTCTATTTGAAACATTGTTTGGTATCTCTATTTGAAACATTGTTTGCTATCACTATTTAGAAACATTGTTTGGTATCTCTATTTGAAACATTGTTTGCTATCACTATTTAGAAACATTGTTTGCTATCTCTATTTGAAACATTGTTGCTATCTCTATTTTAAAAAAATGTTTGCTATCTCTATTTGAAACATTGTTTGGTATCTCTATTTGAAACATTGTTTGCTATCACTATTTAGAAACATTCCTTGCTATCACTATTTAGAAACATTGTTTGCTATCACTATTTAGAGACATTGTTTGCTATCACTATTTGAAACATTGTTTGCTATCACTATTTAGAAACATTGTTTGCTATCACTATTAGAAACATTTTTGCTATCACTATTTGAAACATTGTTTGCTATCACTATTTAGAGACATTGTTTGCTATCACTATTTGAAACATTGTTTGCTATCACTATTTAGAAACATTGTTTACTGTCACTGTTTAGAAACATTGTTTGCTATCACTATTTGAAACATTGTTTGCTATCACTATTTAGAAACATTGTTTGCTATCACTATTTAGAAACATTGTTTGCTATTACATGAAGCAAGTATGGAAAAAACAGACAAAAGCCTAAACAGAACAAAGGGCACTTTCTCTTGATGCGGACAGAAGGATAGAAAATCAGACTTCCTTGCTGAGATTCAGATGTATGGCCACCCTCTGCTTAACACAGTTAAAAAAGAGCTACACTTTAACATGTTTATAGTACATTTAAAGTAACATACTGTCTGTACTGTTTAAAGACTTTGCCTGAAAATTAAGAATGAATCTAACTGTTCTGCACTATACTCTAGAATCTGAGAATACGCATCTAACTGTTCACTATACTCTAGAATCTGAGAATACACATCTAACTGTTCTGCACTATACTCTAGAATCTGAGAATACGCATCTAACTGTTCACTATACTCTAGAATCTGAGAATACACATCTAACTGTTCTGCACTATACTCTAGAATCTGAGAATACGCATCTAACTGTTCACTATACTCTAGAATCTGAGAATACACATCTAACTGTTCTGCACTATACTCTAGAAAACTGAGAATACGCATCTAACTGTTCACTATACTCTAGAAGCTACATGAGCCAAAAAACAACAACCTCTTCTTTTTCAGAAGCAGCACTTTTGGCTATGACTGTATGCCTACACACACACACACACACACACATACATTCACACACACACACTCACAGACAGACACACACTCACACTCAGACACACACACACACACAACACACACAACAAACTTGCGTGAACCACATGTTACATGTAGCTGCACAGTCATGCATTACCAGAGAGCTGGGAGGTGATGCTCACCAAAGCGGACATTGCCCCCCCATACACAAGTAAACACACACACACACACGCTAATTCTCTCATTGAATGCCCTCATGCGGCCTCAAAGCATGCTCCAGGAGCTAGCCAATCACAGGAGTCGGCTGTGGGAGCAGCCACACGATTGGCCTGCTGGCATCCCAAGCTGCTGTCATACTGCGCCTGGACAAGGAAAGCCTGGAGATCATAAACTGCTGATTCATGGACGGCCTAAATACACACACACCACACACACCACACACCACACCACAATACACGCACACACATTAACACACCACATAAAATCCACTCTTGAGACAGGCTACTGTAGTCACTGGCATGTGTGAGTATGTATGAAGTGCTCACTGTGTGTGTGTGTGTGTGTGTGTGTGTATTGTGCTGACTGGCATACAGTGTGTAAGTGGTTGTGTATATGTGTGTAGTGTAATTCATGCTGTGTGTAATGACTGATAATCAATTTACAGGCTGTGTGTGTGTGTGTGTGTGTGTGTGTCACAATCAAAGTGTGTAATGATTGCTAATCAATTTACAGGCTGTGTGTGTGTGTGTTTGTTTGTGTGTGCATTTGTGGGTTGTTTTGTGGTGTGTATGCATCCGTAGGTTGTGTGTGTGTGTGTGTATGAGAGAGAGAGAGAGGATTAGTGTTTTTGGCAGGGTGCATCTGTCGTCATCTGATGTCACATCTGGCTCCTCCCCTGGGCCCTCTGTGATGATGTAATCAACTCCTCAACAACCCTTCTCTCAGACACACACACACACACACACACACACATACACACACACATCAGATGTGGAAGAATGTCATTTAGAGTCTTTGAGAGATGTGTGTGTGTCTGTGTGTGTGTGTGTGTGCTTTTGTGCCCATGAGGATGTTTGCTTGTGTGTATGTATTTCATAGCGTGTGTGAGTTTGTAGCTGAGATTTAAGCCTTACATGGCTCCTCATGAGTGTGTGTGTGTTGTCTTTGTGTGTGTGTGTGTTTGCGTGTGTGTGTGTGTTCTTGCGTAATGTGTAACTAGTGTCTGGGCAGGACTGGGCCTCAGGCCCTCACTAGTCTGCCAGAGAAATCATGACCCGCTCAGGCCAGATCAATCAATCACCGCACCAGCACACAATCACCCACTGTTATATCACCCACTATACACGTCAGCACACAGTCACCACACACCTTCATACACATTAACACACACACACCATTTTTTTCTGTGGAGGTAAAGATTAGCCTGATTGTTTCACTATGTGCAGTGTCTGAAGAAAGCCTACTCCACTGTGGACAGATACCCTCTGACTCAACCAGTTGCTACTGTTTGGGTGTGACATATGTTATGCACTGGAACCCACATTATCGCTTTCAGCCCTCCCTCTGTTCGCTGATTGGCCCAGTATCGCTTTCAGCCCTCCCTCTGTTCGCTGATTGGCCCAGTATCGCTCTCAGCCCTCCCTCTGTTCGCTGATTGGCCCAGTATCGCTCTCAGCCCTCCCTCTGTTCGCTGATTGGCCCAGTATCGCTCTCAGCCCTCCCTCTGTTCGCTGATTGATCGCTTTGATCGCCAGGACCTCTCTCTAAATAGTCATGTAAAACACATTTCAAAAACATCTTTTTTTCACCTACGAAATATTGCTAAGGTTAGAAAGTTCTTATCCTTTGAGGATGCTGAAAAATTAATACACACATTTATTACTTCCAGGCTCGATTATTGCAATGCTCTGTTCTCTGGGTGTAGCAATACTTGCATCAAAAACCTACAACTAATACAAAATGCTGCGGCCCGAACTCTCACCAGGACTAAAAAATATGAACATATCTCTCCTATCCTTGCTTCCCTACATTGGCTCCCTATTAAAAGTCGAACTGATTTTAAAATACTCCTCCTAACCTACAAAGCCCTCAAGGGCGATGCACCAACATATATTAAAGACTTACTTGTCCCTTACCACCCTCCTAGAACCCTAAGATCCCAAAATGCTGGTCTCCTTGTAATCCCAAGAATATCAAAATCTACGGTAGGAGGAAGAGCCTTTTGTTACCGTGCACCCCTCCTGTGGAATAATCTCCCCCCCACATTCGACAAGCGGACACTCTCAATACCTTTAAGTCTAGACTTAAAACCTTCCTCTTTACTGTTTCCCATAGTTAGGGATGGTGCATGGCAAATCATCACTTCTCATGGGTCTTTTGGGAGGGACTGCCTCTGCTGTTGCCCCCAGTTGCGAGGCATGGCGGCCACTGACCATTCCTGCAGTGGTGCTGGGTTACCATGCATCATACCTTAGTTATGCTGCTATAGTCTAGTGCCGCCACAAAAGCTTCATGTGTCATGCCGTACAACTCCCTCTCTCTCTCTTTCAGCTCTCTCTCAATATTTATATGTATATATATATTTTATACACATGTATGTATGCCCAAATTATAAATTTGCTTTCTGATGTGTGAGCCTGGCCTAATTCACTATTTTCCTCTGTCCACAATTATCTCCGCTGAGTGTCATCCCTGCCTCATTCTGGCGGACTCCTCTCACCCTCCCCTCCTGAGTGGACTACAACCAACACTTTGGGAGGCCCATGTCAGGACCGACTCCCCATCACAGAGGACCTTCCTGGACGCTGATGCTGGGCCCGACTCCCCTTTCCTGAGGCTTCGTGATTGACCCCCCCTCACAATGGCACTGTCAAATGGACCCTTACTGTTACCCCCA
>PYXC01000825.1:40000-42500 GCA_015244755.2 Tenualosa ilisha
TGTAACACATCAGCACATGTTACACATGTAACACACATCAGCGCATGTTACACATGTAACACACATCAGCACATGCATGACATTCCATTTAACCCTAGCACCAGCGGTACTGATAAAATACTGAAATGAGAGAGAGAGACAGAAAGAAAGGGAGGGATGATGTAAAATAAATGTAAAAAGTAATATGATGATGTAAAAGTGTGATAATAATCTATTATGAACTATTATGAACCTTGGCTAAACCATAGGCAACTTGTAGTCTGTCATGGTTACTACTGATTGTAATTTTTCTGCATGACCCCTGGCAGTTGGGTTAGCCCCTTGAGTCGTGGATCTGCCCAAGGTTTCTTCCTAGACTAACTGAACACAAGGGAGTTTTTCCTGCCCCTGTTGCTCTTGGGTGCTCCTTCTGTAAAGCGCCATGAGACAATACTATTGGAAAAGGCGCTGTAGAAATAAAACTGAATTGAATTGAATTGGATTAAAATGATCCTGCAGTTTAGTTTTCTTAGAGACAGACAGACAGACAAACAGAGATCGAGAGAAGAGAGAGAGACTGACAGATGGACAGAGAAAAAGAGGGAGGGATGGTACAACATGATCTTGCAGTATGGTTCTCTGAAAGAGAGGGAGAGAGACAGGGAGAGAGGGAGGGATGGTGTAACATGAATCTGCAGTGGGGTTCCTGTGTCTCTGCGTGCTATGCCTGTGAGCTCCACTAGAGGGCATTAGACAGGGCTAGCTGAGGGGGAGCCACTGGAGCACTGGGCTAGTGAAAGCCCACATCGTCCCCGTATGTATGCATTCAAAACCAGGCTTTTCAAGGGAGACATAAACAAAAGTTTAGAAATGAAGATAAAGCACTTCTCCATCCATGGAGACAGAACGCATTCACTTGGCCAGCCGGCTGTGCGTGTGTGTGTGTGTGTGTGTGTGTGTGTGTTGTGATCAGGAATGTGGCTTGCCGACTGAGTGTGTAGTGTGTATTGTGATCAGGCATGTGGCCAGCCAACTGTGTGTGTGTGGTGTGTGTGTGTGTGTGTGTGTTGTGATCAGGAATGTGGCTTGCCGACTGAGTGTGTAGTGTGTATTGTGATCAGGCATGTGGCCAGCCGACTGTGTGTGTGTGTGGTGTGTGTGTGTGTGTGTGTGTGTGGATGGCTCAGTGTACTCACCATCCAGGTGAGGGCAGCGCAGACACACATGCTCATGATGGTCAGACACATGGTGAAGGACAGCAGGACCAGCGGAGGACACAGAACCAGCAGGGAGGACAGGACTCGGTCCATTCAACCCGTGTGGGCCACCATTGTACACTCACACACACACACACACAATTGCACACATACATACACACTTACACACAAATACTCTCTCTCTCTCACACACACACACACACACTTACACACACACTTACACAGTGCCTATGAGTTGATTGGCAGTGGCTGGTGAGCAAGGTCCACCTTCACCACACTTTCCTCTCCTTCATTCATCTGCTCCTTTATCCCTCCTTCATCCCTCTCTCTTCTTATCCCTTTCTATCCCCCGCTCACCTGGCCGCTCTATAAATACACCCTCTAGCCTCGCTCATGGCGGGAGCAACATAGAAGACAGATAATCTGTCGTCTTAGTGTGTGTGTGTGTGTGACAGAGAGAATTCATGAGTGTAGCAATGTGTGTGTCTGTGTGCTCACTACCATGAGCTTTGTTTTACTGATGTTGATTAGGTTAGGGGCCACAATTGGCAACTGTAGCCTATAACAGCAGCAGCCATAGAGCCCAAACTTCCAAGTGTGGGCTAACTTAACGCATCTGCGTTGGGCTCCCACATCACTCTGTCAGGAGTTGTTCCACGATAATGACCGCAGAATGACCTCGCAGAACGTTATCCTGTGCTCAACCACCTAAAACAACAGTAGCCTATAGGTTCAGCTGCTTAATGTCTTGGCAACACTTTAAATGAACAACCTAGAACAGAGTGCAGCTTGGCTCAGGGGCCAAAGGATCAATCAACCCACAACACTTCCTTTTGATGCACAACACTTTTTGATGCAAACTGCAACAGGAGACAGCGGGTTTTGTGTTGAACACCGTAATGATGTCATCATAGGCCAACAATCAAGAGAAATAGGGACAGTGAGTTCTGGCAGGGTGGCAGGCTCATCTACAGCTGACAAGTCTGATGGAACATTTACATTGTGGCCACAGCTGACTCTTTCATGAACAAAAATAAGGCCACTGTAAATTATGATTTGTTTGAGTCCATTATTTTATACTGACAGAATTTAAAAGGCTGCTGCTCAGTACTCATAGTTTACCATGTCATGTGTTACTAGGCAACAGGAATATCAACTCATGGTAAATAAACGTAGGGAGCCTGATTGACAGTTGGGTGGGCACAGGCCCATCCGGGCCCATCTGTGGCGACGCCCCTGGTGCTGGGGTGGGTTCTGAACCCAGAGGAGGGGGTCCAGGAGCTCATGGAGACTGGACTGGAGAT
>PYXC01000825.1:55000-60000 GCA_015244755.2 Tenualosa ilisha
CAGGTGTGATGACTAAGACCAGGCCAGGTGTGATGACTAAGACCAGGCCAGGTGTGAAGATCAAGACCAGGCCAGGTGTGTAGACTAAGACCAGGCCAGGTGTGATGACTAAGACCAGGCCAGGTGTGAAGACCAAGACCAGGCCAAATGTGATGACTAAGACCAGGCCAGGTGTGATGACTAAGACCAGGCCAGGTGTGATGACTAAGACCAGGCCAGGTGTGATGACTAAGACCAGGCCAGGTGTGATGCTGCCATGTTAGCTCCTTGACTCAATAGAACATTAACTTACTCACTCTGCCACTCAATAGACCAATAGAGAAGCAACATCATTCATCTCCAGTTAATTCCATTTATTTCATCATTATAGTGTGAGAGCTGAGAGTGAAAATGATTGGGGGACGAGGAGAGAATAGAAGAGATGTGTAGAAATGAGTATAGAGATGAGCTGAGATGAATAGAGATGAGTAGAGATGAGTAGATGAGTAGAGTAGAGATGAGAAGAGATGGGTTAAGATGAGTAGAGTAGAAATGAGAAGAGTAGAATAGAGGAAGAGAAGGATACAGACATGATGGAGAGGAGAAGTGACTGTTTGTTTGTTTGTTTGTTTGCACATGGCAAATGTTTGGTCTGTACCCAGCGAATCAGATGAGCTGCTGCTTCTTCTGAACAAGACCATCAGCATCCTGCTCTGCTGCCCTCTGCTTCACTGCAACCTGCCTCAGTCGACTCAGTCCAGACACTGGACCACATCTACCCAGGTTCAGTTTACATCATACAGACCAGCACAAAGAGCCATCAGGGAAGTAGGTGGAATCTCCCTACATGAAGGAGGGTATATTCCACTTCCATAAATGAAGGTTGGTGTACAGATGTCACAGTTCTCAGCAGATAATGCAGCTTGAACTTGCAATCACTTCTTCTGAACCGTAAGCTGTCCTATTCACCATGGGAGTTCTCCTCATTCATTCTGGTCAGTGTCTACATAGCACCCCAAGCCGATGTGAGCGATGCACTGCAAACTCTCAACAATCAGGTAAACTTCTCAGGGCACAAATATCCAAACTCATTGCTCATAATTTTGGGATATTTTAACAGAGATAAACGACAGAAATGACAGAGATTCGGACAGCACATTAACTGTGTCACCAGAGACAATAACGCATTGGATCACTGCTACACAGTTCTTAAAGGGGCATAGCACTCTGTTCCCCGCACGGCTCTTCATCGCTCTGATTATTGGTTCATCTCATTCCCACCTACAAACAAAATGAAAATCGGCAAGCAAGAGTTTAAATCTGCAAAACCTGCATTCAGAACAGTGAAGAAGTGGACTACTGAGTCTGCATTCAGAACAGTGATGAAGTGGACTACTGAGTCTGCGATCAGAACAGTGATGAAGTGGACTACTGAGTCAGCATTCAGAACAGTGATGAAGTGGACTACTGAGTCTGCATTCAGAACAGTGAAGAAGTGGACTACTGAGTCAGCATTCAGAACAGTGATGAAGTGGACTACTGAGTCTGCGATCAGAACAGTGATGAAGTGGACTACTGAGTCTGTAATTAGAACAGTGAAGAAGTGGACTACTGAGTCTGCAATCAGAACAGTGATGAAGTGGACTACTAAGTCTGCATTCAGAACAGTGATGAAGTGGACTACTGAGTCTGCATTCAGAACAGTGATGAAGTGGACTACTGAGTCTGCTTTCAGAACAGTGAGGAAGTGGACTACTGAAGTGAAGAAGGAGCCGCAGAACTGGTTTGACTGTACAGACTGGAGTGTGTTTGAGGATGCCACAGGGGACCTGGACGAACTTACTGACACTGTCACATCCTACAGTAGTTTTTGCAAGGGTGTGTATATGCCAACAAAGACTTTCTGCATCTTCAATACCAATAAACCACAGTATTAGTCTTTAACATCAATAAACCATGATTTTAGTCTCCAACAACAATAAACCATGGCTCACTGCCAGGTCAAAGAGGAGGCTTACAGCAATGTAGACAGGACTCAGGACTCTGTACAAAACCCCCAGAAGCACACTGCCCAAGGAGATCAGAGCAGCTAGAAGGAGCTCCTCTGAAAGATTAAAAAACATTTTTCATCTAAAGATTCTGCAGCAGTGTGGAGAGGCATTCAAGACATCACACGGTATAAGAGAGCATCCCCCACTGCTGAGGCCTTGCTGATGACCCTAATGTGTAATGTGTTAATGTGTAGGACCAAGAACTGAATCTTCAATGAGATAAATATTTGAAAAATCCAAATTAAACATTCACAGCCTGGACATCTAGCTATAGCTGGCTAGTTAACAATATTGTGCAGGGTCACCCACAATCATCACCCAAAATCATCGTACTAGACTGTCAGTGAGTGTGTAGTGTTGCCATAACGCTTCAAATCACATGTTTTGTCCAAGTGATGTCTAGCTACAGACATCCAGCATTTTCATTATCAGTGTCACACCTTGAACTTCTATGCTAGCGACAAACTTGTGGCTGATGTTGCACTTACTCCTTAGTCTATGTTAATGTTATTTGATGGGATAGGGTTAGGTTTAGGATTAAGACATAGTGTATTTCTGCCGATTAGTTAATAAGTTGTAATGTTTCTGGACCTGTAACCAGTCTACTTTGAGCAAAATATGGAAATGATTTTATTTCTACAGCGGTTATCAGTGATCATTCAAAAGTCAGTGATCAATACAGTCCAGTATTGCTTAAGTTGCAAAAATGAAGAGTAGAGATAGTAATGTCTTATACATTTACAAATGACTGGACTGTAATGAAATAGTTCTGCCTGATTCTCCATGTGTCAGCAATGAGACAGTTAGTGACAGATGGAGATGTTTACCCAACGTGGCATTAGCCACCACTAGAACATGTTCAACAGAGCGCTGATAAGTACTGGCTAAACTGAATAACTTTTAAACTCATTTGTTTGCCTTTATATGATCATGAAACATACAAAACTACTCATTAACGTTTCTATTTGTATGACAATCTCATGTTTAAATTCAGTGACAAATTTCACTGGCAACACACCCTTTAAAAACATCACAGGCCACCAGCTGGACCCCCTGCACTTTGCCTACAGGCCAAACAGGTCAGTGGATGATGCAGTGAACATGGGGCTGCACCTCATTCTGCAACACCTTGACCAGTCAGGGGCCTATGCCAGGATCCTGCTTGTGGACTTCAGCTTGGCGTTATCAGACCTGAAATCCACACCACCAAAGCTCACTGTATCTCCTGCCATTTGTCAGTCGATCTCCAGCTTCCTGACTGACAGGAGTCAGCATGTGTGGCTGAGAGATGTCACATCTGGAACCTGGACAACCAGCACTGGTGCATCACAGGTGCACCATGTCCTTTCCCCACTGCTATGGACCCAGCTGTCAAGCTCCTAAAATTTGCAGATGACACCACTGTCATGGGGTTCATCCAGGATGGTGACGCATCTGCATATCGGCAAGAGGTTGAGAAGTTGCTGCTCTGGTGCAGACAACACAACTTAGAGCTAAACACAGACTGTGGAGATGGTTGTGGTCTTCAGGAATTAGGAACTGTGGGGGAGCACCCTCAGTGCTGCACCCCTCACTGTAGGACGTGACGTGTGAGTCAAACACCAACACCATCCTCAAAAGGCCCAGCAGAGAATGGAATTCCTGTGGCAAATGCGGAAGCATGGCCTACCATAGGAGCTATGGCCTACCATAGGAGCTATGGGTCACCATAGGAGCTATGGGTCACCATAGGAGCTATGGGTCACCATAGGAGCTATGGCCTACCATAGGAGCTATGACCTACCATAGGAGCTATGACCTACCATAGGAGCTATGGCCTACCATAGGAGCTATGACCTACCATAGGAGCTATGACCTACCATAGGAGCTATGGCCTACCATAGGAGGTATGGGTCACCATAGGAGCTATGACCTACCATAGGAGCTATGGCCTACCATAGGAGCTATGGGTCACCTTCTGCACTGCTGTCATTGAATCCATCCTCTGCTCATCCATCACAGTTTGGTTTGGAGCCCCAAAACCAAACAAACACTGACTACAACGCACAAGTCAGACTGCTGAACAAAAATAGCTGGTGCTCCCCTGCTCTCCCTCCAGGACTTGTACTCTGGAAGGACCAGGAAGTGGGCGGAGAACATCATCAAATACTCCACACATCCTGCTCATGCTCTCGTTAACCTCCTGGCAAGCGCTACAGACAGGCGCTACAGATCCCTGCGCACCAAAACAAGCAGACACAAGAACAGCTTCTTTCCCACCACCATCACTCTCCTGAACTGGAGATAAGTGGGTCATCCCCTCTTTGGTCATCCACACACTACACTACACATTACATACTTTATCATTCCAGTATGCATCTTCCACACTACACTACACATTACATACTATATTCCAGTATGTATCTTGCACACTACACTACACATTACATACTTTATCATTCCAGTATGCATCTTGCACACTACACTACACATTACATACTTTATCATTCCAGTATGCATCTTGCACACTACACTACACATTACATACTTTATCATTCCAGTATGTATGCATCTTCCACACTACACTACACATTACATACTTTATTCCAATAATGCACCTTGCACACTACACTACACACTACATACTATATTGTCTTGCACACTACACTACACACTACATACTATATTGTCTTGCACACTACACTACACATTACATACTATATTGTCTTGCACACTACATTTGCACTTTCCAACCCACTCCATGTGTACTTTGTCTTGAATATTCTGTCTTATTTGTATAATGGAGAGATGTGCCTATATGTGCCTATATGTGCCTATATGTGTCTATATGTATCTATATGTGTCTATATGTATCTATATGTGTCTATATGTGCCTATATGTGTCTATATGTGTCTATATGGCCTATATGTGTCTATATGTGTCTATATGGCCTATATGTGTCTATATGTGCCTATATGTGCCTATATGTG
>PYXC01000825.1:72500-73683 GCA_015244755.2 Tenualosa ilisha
CTTACATACTGCACCTACACCTACACCTTACATACTGCACCTACACCTACACCTTACATACTGCACCTACACCTACACCTTACATACTGCACCTACACCTACACCTTACATACTGCACCTACACCTACACCTTACATACTGCACCTACACCTACACCTTACATACTGCACCTACACTACACCTTACATACTGCACCTACACCTTACACCTTACATACTGCACCTACACCTACACCTTACTGCACCTTACATACTGCACCTACACCTACACCTTACTGCACCATACTGCACCTACACCTTACATACTGCACCTACACCTACACCTTACATACTGCACCTACACCTTACTGCACCTTACATACTGCACCTACACCTACACCTTACTGCACCTTACATACTGCACCTACACCTACACCTACACCTTACTGCACCTTCCATACTGCACCTACACCTACATACTGCACCTACACCTACACCTTACTGCACCTTCCATACTGCACCTACACCTACATACTGCACCTACACCTACACCTTACTGCACCTTACATACTGCACCTACACCTTACTGCACCTTCCATACTGCACCTACACCTACACCTTACTGCACCTTACATACTGCACCTACACCTTACTGCACCTTCCATACTGCACCTACACCTACACCTTACTGCACCTTACATACTGCACCTACCTTACTGCACCTTCATACTGCACCTACACCTACACCTTACTGCACCTTCCATACTGCACCTACACCTACACCTACACCTTACTGCACCTTACATACTGCACCTACACCTTACTGCACCTCATACTGCACCTACACCTACATACTGCCCTACACTACACCTTACTGCACCTTCCATACTGCACCTACACCTACACCTTACTGCACCTTACATACTGCACCTACACCTACACCTACACCTTACTGCACCTTACATACTGCACCTACACCTTACTGCACCTTCCATACTGCACCTACACCTACATACTGCACCTACACCTACACCTTACTGCACCTTACATACTGCACCTACACCTACACCTTACTGCACCTTACATACTGCACCTACACCTACACCTTACTGCACCTTACATACTGCACCTACACCTTACTGCACCTTACATACTGCACCTACACCTTACTGCACCTAATACTGCACCTACACCTTACGCACCTT
>PYXC01000826.1:0-5000 GCA_015244755.2 Tenualosa ilisha
GGAGTGTAGAGACACACCTGAGACTATGCACATGTAACATCTCATTGTCCTGTAGGTAGGAGTGTAGAGGACACACCTGAAGACTATGCACATGTAAGCTGCTGGAGCTTTTCCCACTACTGCTTTCTTCATTGGTTTGCAATCAATGGTCCGTGGCCCACTGGTGGTCCATGAAGACATGCTGGTGGTTCTTGACTGTGCATTTATTATGTAGTTTCAGTGATTGCTATTTCCTCCTCAGGTCCTCAGGTTGCTCCTTTTAAATCAGAATGGTGGTCAGACTGACTTTACCCCCATCATCATGGTCTACTGCGTATTCACACAGAATCAACAGCAATTGGATGAGGAGGTGATGAGTTTGTGCACATAGTCAAACTATATGCATGTGTGTTTTATTCTAGTAGCCAGTAGGACACTCAGGATAAGTGAAGGGGCCTAAAGACTGATCATGTCCTTTTAAGCATCATGATGTAAAACCACTGAGGGCCAACATCAGTTTATATGTGAAAGGACATTGCTGTGATACTTCACACCGTTTACAGCACACACACATAAGAGAATTCTCTCTCTTTCTCACTCTCTTTTTACCTTCTCTTCTATCACACAGAGTGAAAGAGAGAGAGGGAAATGTTACTTCCTTGGCAGAGCAAAGCACAGCTTTAATATATTAACAAATATGGAAACATGAATTTCCATTGATGTTTTCACCCAGAGAGAAAATATGGTTTCCAATTTCACCACTCATGAGTCAGTTAGATATAAGCTAATATTAGTACTAATGATTCTCCTGTAGCTGCTCTTGCATCATTCCAACAGTCACAGGAGTTCCCATTCTGTCCATTTGGGGGCACTAAAGATATGTCCACAATGTATGTCTTGTGTGTTTCATAAGGTGGTGGTAGTGTTACAGTAAACATACACTTCATAGGGGACATAGAATGGATGACTGAAGTACTGTACGTTCTCTTATGTTAAAATATAATATGCTTTTATGTACTATGAATATACGATTCAACTTTAATTTAGCAAAATTATCTCAAGTGCAATTTTACAAGCCCAATTAAAACCTTATATTTAGGCTGGGTATTAAAATTGTCCGTTTTGGGTAAATAGCGCCCTCTTTGGTAGGCACAATAGAACTACAATTGCTTTGTGCTATTTGACATCACATGTAAGCTTTGTTCTAATTCACCAAAATGTTTTAGCGGCTATTTCTAAGTTCATGATTTTCATATGAAGGAGGGTACAACCATGGTTTGTGTAATCAAGCATGTTTTGCATGATTGTGTGTGTATGTGTGTGTGTGAGAGAGAGAGAAAGAGAGAGAGAGAGAGAGAGAGAGTGAGTGTGAATGTGTGTTGGATGTGACTCCATGAGACCAATGTACCACTAAACTCTCGTGAGTCAGGGCACTGATAGCCTGGTAATAAACAAGACTCTTGTTCTACACTTTCATTTTGTACAGAGAGTCTGGACATTCAGTAGTGAGGTTCAATTGCTTGTTTGAGGTGTTTATGTTTATAAAGATTGGATCAGCCCCTCACTGATAGCTTGCCTTGAATGATAGCATTCTAGCTCTGCATTCTCAATGACTCCCTCTGTTCACTGATTGGACAGGTTAAAATGTCTCCTGAGACAACAAGCTCAATGGGATCAAATCCAGACTAGCACTGCAGGAACATGATCTAGCGAGAGTGCAAGGAAGGCATGTCCAGACTAGTCCAACCCGTCCTCTGAAGAGGCCAGCACCTGAGAGAAGTAGACTTCAGGGACCAAAATAGCGCATGTGCTATAAGTCTCTGTCCAGTTTCAAGTGACCTGGATTTTCGCTGTTCCAGAAATCTTCAATAGAAATTTTTTTTCAAAGTGGAATTTCCTAAATTGCACAAAATATGACCCATTCTCAGAAATGCATACAAGATTCTGCATTCATCACATTTCATGTAGTTCACATGTTCTGGTCCCAGTAAATTGCCAATTGAAGTGTCATGTTTTTACATGTTTGTCTCCTACTAGGTGCCGCTACACAACTACACTTGTGGTCATGATCAGACCTTATGGCAAACAGTACTATTAGCAATGTTTATAGAAAAGACAAGGAGTTTTAGCCATATCATTTTCATAAGGTCTAATCTCTTCACAAAAATCTCCATCACCAAAAGGTCGATTCAGAAGACAGAAATCAAGGCACATTTTCTGAAGAAGATGATTGACAGGGCCTGTAACATGGCAAAGCTCAGCCTTGATATTTACATTCTCCAACCTATATTTTCCAAGATGGCAACATAATTCAGTGTCATAATGAAACCAAAGCACATGGCAATTGAGGGTTTGCTTTTGTTTTAGTGAAGTTCACACTGTGGCAAAAGTATGAAATATTATGAAGGGATCCACTGCCATGACAGCCATATATAGGTCTCCTCCTGGAACACAATCCATGATCCCCTTTACAAACGTTAACACTGTAGAAGTTGGCTGGGTGACAGCTGGTAATACATGCTCTCTCATTGTCTGTCACTCTCTCTCACTGTCTGTATTTCCATAGCTGATCTGACCAATCAGAATCAACCTAAGCCCCTCCCTTGCTTGCTGAATGAGGAAGTGGGGAACTGAGGCACAAGGTGTGCAGCGTCTGACTGTCTTTTCCTGAACTTTGAACAGGTACGTGTTCTCTAGTCACTAGAGTCTAGTGTACTAAATACTTTTGTATTCAACAAATAAGACTAATGCATGATTCAAATGTATGAAGATAAAAATAACAGCCCTGTGGATTTTACACTGACTTTTCTCACTCAGAAACTGACAGGACCCTCAAGCTGTGATCCTCAAGCAACTTGAAAGTGAAAGTAAATTGTGTAAGTAGTCAAACAAATGAGAGTGTGCAGGTAACAATGGCATCAAAATCTTTTTCTGAAGAAGACTTCACCTGTCCTGTGTGCTGTGACATCTTCAAGGACCCTGTTCTCCTCTCCTGCAGTCATAGTATCTGTAAAGTCTGTCTGCAGCAGTTCTGGGACACCAAAGGATCCAGAGAATGTCCAGTCTGCAGGAGGAGATCATCGAAGGATTATCCTCCCCTTAACCTTCACTTAAGGAACCTGTGTGAGTCCCTCTTACAGGAGAGAAGTCAGAGAGCTTCAGCAGGGTCTGAGGTGCTCTGCAGTCTCCACAGTGAGAAACTCAAGCTCTTCTGTTTGGATGATAAACAGCCTCTGTGTCTGGTGTGTAGAGACTCCAAAAAGCACACTGGTCACAAGTGTCACCCTATAGATGAGGCAGCTCTTGACCGTAAGGTAAGATGTTCTTGTTGTTAAACAGCACCACCTGATTAGATAAATAAAAACAGGCAGCACAACAACACTATAGGAAGTAAACAGCAATACAAACAAATACCAATTCCAGTCCTTAGATACTATACAGAACAATTAGGTAAGGTCATAGGTAAGAGAATTCCTGATTAGAGTAGAGTTACTTTATTGATCCCGAAGGAAATTAAGGTTAGATTATGATTAGATTTACATAACAGCATCACCTGATTGACTGGAGCTGAATGAGCAACACTGTATCAGGACTGTAGAGATGCTGCAGTCTGCAGTGAAGTCTGTCATTTATTCCAGGAGGAGCTCAAGATCAAACTTGCAGCCCTTACAGCAGAACTCAACACCTTTGAGAAGAGTAAAGTCACCTGTGAGAAAACAGCTGAACACATCAAGGTGAGAACAGACACACACACACACTCACATACACACACACCTATGCAAATTTGAATGGTGACCAATGTACGTGTCATTCTAAATTATTTTAATGGAAATGTATGTAGTTTTTTTTTTTATGATGTTTCTGTATGTTCGGCATTGTTTGTAGTTTTTCCTAACTCCTGTTACTGGTATCTGGTCTTATGATGGAATAAACACACACAGCACACAGCACACAGCACCTCACTAGCAGACACTGTATTTAGTGCACTAAGTGGGAATAGTGCACTTTAGTGCCTCTTTAACAGGGAATGACTGATTTTGGATCATTTGCATCATAACTTGATGTTATGTTCCAGTCAAACTTCTGTGTTGATCAGATCAGTTCAAAAAATGAATGTCTGCTGTCATAGTCTTTAGTCATTTAGTCTGTTTTGCTTCTCATGAAATCATGAAGTGTCATCATGTTCCAGTGCACTTCTATCTGTGTCTCTGAATGCCAGTGTTATTGGCACTCAGTCCTGCTGTGTTTATTCTCTATGTCTTCTCCTGGCCTACTGCTGTTTGAACTGTATTGTATTCTAGCTCACCTGTAATCACTCTGGACGAGGATTCAGAAAGAACATGAATTGGTTTCATTCAGACTCAGGCCCAGCACACAGAGAGGCAGATCAAGGAGGAGTTTGAGAAGCTTCACCAGTTTCTACAAGATGAAGAGGCAGCCAGGATAGCTGCACTGAGGGAGGAAGAGGAGCAGAAGAGTCAGATGATGAAGGAGAAGATTGAGAAGATGAGCAGAGAGATCTCATCTCTTTCAGACACAATCAGAGCCATAGAAGAGCAGATGGGAGCTGATGACATCACATTCCTGCAGGTAGGAAACATTTACTCTCAACAATTGAGCTGGACCAAAACATCTGACTACTGATTTATGATCTATGATCTTGATCTATTTAATGATCTTGATCTAATGATCTAAACATCTGGCTGTTAGCCTATATTTGTATTGATGACACCAGCTGATATCACCACTAACAACATTCTTTTTGCCATCATTCTGCCCATCATTTTATAAACCACATAATAGTCAGGACTTGATCAAAACATTCTCCAAATATAAAAATGTCCAATCAGGTTCTCATTTAAACATCTGATAGCTGCTAAAACACACTTCTGCTGATATGGACATGGATTTCTTTGATATGATCTGCTATCTCCATCAACAGCATGCCATTATACTAGCCATCATTAGAAACACAGAAACAGAGGATTCTTTTGCTCCTCTCTGCTCTGTGTGTGTGTGTG
>PYXC01000826.1:7500-25000 GCA_015244755.2 Tenualosa ilisha
GCGTGTGTGCGTGTGTGCTTGTGTGTGCGTGTGTGCGTGTGTGTGCGTGTGTGTGTGTGTGTGTGTGTGTGTGTGTGTGTGTGAGGAGCTCTGATCGAGATTATTTCTTTTTTACTGTACATTATCAGAATCTACCTAAAAGACATGTGACCTAATTAACACCTAACACTAAAATAAATGTTTCTTTTGATATGGTGTGTTATTACAGCTACATATTGTTACATACACACACACACACACAGGCAACTTTCACACACATAGTCCACTCTACACCAAAAAGACAAGAGAAAAATTGATCACACACACACTCACACACACACACCCACACACACACACACACACACACACACGAACTGGACAATAGTCCTACAACTAACAATGCTAAAGCACTTTAGGCTGCAACATTAAACAGAGATGGTTGACAAGTTTCTACAAGTTCCCCAGTGTTAACAACATTCCCAACTGACCTTATGCACATCATGGAGTCCACAGGCATAGATTATATTAGAGGTTATGTTGGATACAAAGGCATATGTAGGCATGGGTTCAGTTGCATGTAGGTTATGTAGGCATGTTTAAGCCCAGGTTATGTTGGATGTTATGGGTTATGTCAGGCATACATATAGGTTATGTAGGCATATGTAAACCCAGGTTATGTTAGATGTTATGGGGTTATGTAGGCATGTTTAAGCCCAGGTTATGTTGGATGTTATGGGTTATGTTGGGCATACATGTAGGTTATGTAGACATATGTAAGCCCAGGTTATGTTGGATGTTATGGGTTATGTCGGGCATACATGTAGGTTATGTAGACATATGTAAGCCCAGGTTATGTTGGATGTTATGGGTTATGTCAGGCATACATGTAGGTTATGTAGGCATATGTAAACCCAGGTTATGTTGGATGTTATGGGTGATGTTGGGCATACATGTAGGTTATGTAGGCATGTTTAAGCCCAGGTTATGTTGGATGTTATGGGTTATGTCAGGCATACATGTAGGTTATGTAGGCATATGTAAGCCCAGGTTATGTTGGATGTTATGGGTTATGTTGGGCATACATGTAGATTATGTAGGCATATGTAAGCCCAGGTTATGTTGGATGTTATGGGTTAAGTGTCAGGATGTTAATCTGATGTCTCCACATGATACTTTAGTGTGTGCACAACTGATAGAATGATCCAGTAAAAGACTGGACATTCCTCATCCATTCCAATGCAAGATGAACACCAGCACACATGCACAAGCCCTCACACACAATGAATAGTAACTTCCAGAAAATAACACACACCCTTGTGTTAACTGCAGTTATTAAATGTACAATAACTGACTCCAGATCAGATCATGATTTCAGCCCTGGCAGACCTTTGACCAGCCCTGGCAGACCTTTGACCTTTAGCCTCTAGTCTCTCAGCTGTGTCTCAGGGGCTGTCATGGGCTTATGGGGTTTATGTGTCGTCAGTCTGTGTTTGTGAGTGTCTCAGGTTGGAATGTGGTGGAGTTACTGCCTCTACACTTGACCTAGAGACACAAAGATGATGTTTCTGCAGGCAATCTCTGCAGACTGAATACCAGTCAACTTTACCATGACGTCTGTGCACTGCCCACATGCTCTCAAACACACACACACACTTCAGGGAGAGTTGCTGTTGCAAAAACCTCCCTCCCAAAGCCTTATGAAATGAGTTATCAGAACTCTGTGCACTCACTCATTGTTAAGCATCTCTGTTTGACCCAGTTGTCGTCTCTGTTCCTTCTTTGTCCTGTCTGCTTAACCCCAGAGAATGTTCAGTCTTCACACTAAACTCATACAAATGCACACTCACACATGCACACGCACACACACACACACGCACACACATAAATAAAATAATAAAACTGACCTAGAAGCTTTTGTCTTTCTGATTAGTCCAGATTGGTGTGGCTCCTCCCATCTGATGCATACCTGACCTGCCAGGTGTGGTCATAAGTCGACCCAAGGGAGGTACAAACACACCCCACCTGCAGGCAAACAGACACACAGGTGTGTAGGACGAGTCTCTGAGGGTAGTAAATACTACACACCTGACACAGGTGGAGCAGAAGAATGTTGTCAGGGGCAAATACACACCAGCTTACTCAGCTAGGGGAGTAGAACACTGGTGATGTATGGATACTATAGGTGATGTGTAGCATGTGATTCTGACACTGGGAAAGACAGTTCCACTGGCTGGTGACAGGATTGAATGTGTTTTTCTTCATGTGTTTGATGGCTATGGAGCTGCATAGAAGCACAGCGCTGGAGTCATCTGTGTTCTGGAGCAGGAACAGGCACTGGATCTTACTGTGTCTGATGACAGTCATTCCTCAATCAGTGTCTCTGGGTTTGGACAACATTCATTCATTTCCTTTCCTCTTCATATTGAGCTGGACAACAGTCTGCCAGACGCACAGACAAGAAAGATGGACTCTTTATGCCAATGCATGATAGCATCAGGATTTCCATTGGTGGTAGAAGGGGTCAAGTATTTCTGAGCCGTCTGTGTAGGAAATGTTACTTCTTCTATTCTGTGATATTTTGGAGGCCATCAGGTCCAGAATAAACACTAGATTAAGATTATTAAAATGAGATGAACCTTTATTGTCTCGAATGCAGATATATTTGTCTTGGGCATTCAAGAGGGAGGGAAACAGGGTATGTGAATCTATTCTGTGTGCTCTCTGGAGGTCCAGTACGTGCTGCACACGTGTGTGTGTGTGTGTGTGTGTCTGTGACATCTCTCGCTCTCTCTCTGTCTCTCTCTCTCTCTCTCTATCTCTCCTTCAGATTACTACTCTCTGCAGATCCAGTCCGTGCTGCACACACATGTGTGTCTGTGTGTTTGTGATATTCTCTCTCACTCTCTCTCTTTTTTTCTTTCTCTCTCTCTCTCTTTTTCGCTCTATCCTTCAGACTCACACTCTCTGGAGATCCAGTACATGGCACGCACACACGTGTGTGTGTGTGTGTGTGTGTGTGTGTGTTTGTGATATTCTCTCTCACTCTCTCTCTCTTTCTCTCTGTCTCTCCTTCAGACTCCCACTCTCTGGAGTTCCAGTATATGGTGTACTGGGACCACACGGGCCAGCAGCACTTCCACCAGACCACCCTGCTGGATGGGGAGGTGGTGTTCCACTGTGAGAGCCCAGCGCTGCAGGACCAGCCCAGGCAGGAGTGGGTCACACACACACTCAGCGCCCTCCACCTCAGGGAGAGAGAGGAGTACTGCAGGGACCAGTACTACCAGCACATCCACATGCTGAAGGAGAGAAACAACATGATTACACAGGCAGTGGGTGAGTGAAGTGTGTGTGTGTGTGTGTGTGTGTGTGTGTGTGTGTGTGTGTGTGTGTGTGTGTGTGTGTGTGAGGACCATGTACAATGAGCTTGTAGATATGCTGGTGGAAATAGACAACATGATCACACAAGCAAAAATGCATGTCATGTCTATTGTAGTACAGAACGGTGGTAATGCCCTATGTTGTGTGCAAACCTTGAGGGATCATAGAAATATAAATTGTTCTCAAATATTTTAAAATGTAAACACTGACACGTAATAATAATTGGTGCTGTATGATTAGTGTGTGTGTGCTTGTATCATACATAATATAATAAAGTAATAATTCTAAAATATATCATTATAAAATCATTGAATTTCAAACTCAATTGAATCTATTGCAGACATTCTTCAGAGACGTCGGGGCTGTATAATCAACAGCTCAGGAGTCTTTCCCTTTGATAAGTGGGGAGTGAATGGGAAGGACTTCTTGACCTTTGACCCCCAGAGTCTTAAATGGACGCCTCTGTCCTTCCTTGCCCTACCTGTGGCGCAGGAGTGGAACCGGGAGAGCATCAGGAATCAGGTGTATGGGGAGTTTGGGCAGAATGAGTGTATGAAGACCCACAACCTGCTGGCCCAAAGGAGAGCTGCATGGATCACACAGAGAGCAAGACAGGGTAAATGCTTTAGTCTGTTTTTCTCCTTTTTTTAAGGCATGGTGGGGCAGCGGTTACGTCACTCCACTGACTAATGGCTGACCCAGGATCAGATCCTGAAACCCCACGTCTGTGTTGCTCTGGATAACAGAGTCTGCTAAATAACTTTGACTTTACTTCACTCTGTTTACACAGCTCTGGGATCCCATTGTGAATGAGACATCCTTTGGAGTTCTGCTTGTGTTTTAATGAATTGTCTGTCATGTCATTGTATCTGTCATGCCATTGTATCTGTCATGTCATTGTTGTGAGTAAGAGTTAGGACGCTTGTGAGACACCAATGTCACCCTCTGTTGTGATGAAATAAGACGCTCAGACAGAAGAGGATGTTTACTGCAAACCTCTGAAATGCAAATGTGTTAGGAGAACCACCTCTCCCACTACTGTCCCAAAACAGAACCACCTCTCCCACTACTGTCCCAAAACAGAACCACCTCTCCCACTACTGTCCCAAAACAGAATTACTGCAGCACAATAACGTAGGAAAATGTCAATGTCAAAAACCTATTTATTGTCTGTTGCAGATATGGAGGTCCGTGTATATGCCAAATCTATCACAGGAAGCATGGACACAGCTTTACTGTGTCAGGTGATTGATATGGACCTCACAGAGGATATATCACCTCACAGAGGATGGACAACCTCTAGAGAAGGGCCTGGAGCTGATTGGGCCGCTTGCTAACGGGGCTGGAACATCTCAAATTCGACTCCAGGTTGAAATCAGTGTGAACCGGACAAAACAATATCAATGTGAAGTTGAAAGTGATTCTATTAACATCTCTGTCCCATGGGGTAAGATTAATGTGTGTGTGTGTGTGTGTGTGTGTGTGTTTGAGAGAGAATTATTTCATCTTAACATGCAATTCCAACAGTATTAAGTAATTATTACACCAAGGTCTCAGACTGCGCTGAATGTTGTTGATGTTGCTGTAAGTGGTTAGTGACTAAAGACTGGTCCAAATGCATAAATCTGAGAGCAGGTCTAAGTGTAAATCGTCCTGATACAGTAATGACCTCAGGCTATGGACTCTCTGTCTTACAGATGGACACTTACTGGCAGTGCAGGACTTAGTCTCTCCTGTTATACTGGGTGTTGTCTGTGCAAGTGTCCTTCTATTTATCATCAGTGTATGCTACATTCATCTACGCTGGAAAGGTATTTATTATGTTTGTTTATATGTATGTATGGACTGTATGTATGCGTGTGCATGTGTGTGTGTGTGTGTGTGTGTGTGCGTGTGTGTGTATGTGTGTGTGTATTTCTGTATGTTTGAATGTACTGTATGTGTATGTATGCATGTATGGACGTGTGTCTGGATGAAAGTAAGATCTGTATGTACAGAATCCTTTTAGCTGAGACTAAATAGTCACTGACAGCACATGACACTGACTCACATAAAAACGTCTGGTTCAGTCTGGCTTGGGCAACACATAGGAATGCAGTATAGAGCTACTTCTGAGTGCTCCATACACATGGACATGCAGTTCACCACAGGCCCCATAAGCATTGGTGCACTGAGCCAGCCACACTTTGGGCAGAAATGTGATTGGCTAATTTATGAGCCTCTCATAATGCAGGAAGCTGTTTAGGCCTCAACTGGGGGCTCCTGTCATGTGACTGGTGTCTGATGGATGTTGGTCTGGTATTACAGGTCATGCAGGCTACAAGAAAATCACTCTTACAGAAGACAGCCAATCAACCCCACCACCAGATCCCCAAGCTTGAGTTGGTAAAGTCTGTAGTAAGTGTGTGTTGTAAAAGACAATGTAGAGCCAAGTGGGAGGACAACATGAAGGAAGAGCTGTGACTGCACACCTGTACAAGGCTGAGTACTAGCAGTGTGTCGACCACTGATGAGGTCATCAGATAGACTACCACACTCTAGTGGAGCTGGTCTGACTGCATTATGACTGCTGTATGTGACAGTGTGCTGGTCTGCCTACTCAGTTTGTCACATAGTTTTTGGTTGTGATAATCTGGAGACTCAAGCAAGGATCTACATGGGCTGCTGTTTTTAGGGACACATTTGTAGCAGCTGGGAGGTCTGTCATCCACACAGCTCTCTGCTGCCCCTCTGTGGCTGTTACAGGTACTGCAGTGGTCCTGTTACTTTGGGATGAGAACTCTTATTTGCTAGATAAAATATTACTTCAATTATTATTGATAATTATTGACGATATAGCTGCTTTGGGATGAGTACTCTGTTCATTAGGTATATTTTATATTGATGTTCTGTTTAACTTCAACTTGTCACCAAAACTGTGTTAAGAACTCTGTTCTTACTGTGGGTTTTCCAGCAGTGGATGGTGTTGCACTATTTTTGAGAATAAAATAAGGCTTATTTGGCACAAATGATCTTGCCATTTTTCTGAAGTTTTCCTGAGCTCATCTTAAATCATTACATCAGGAAGTGTTTCTGGACAGAGGCTGCAGCGTACAGAGGCATACTTTTTGGACCAGACTTTTGGACCCCACCATGTCCATTCTATCATGCCCTTATTAATATTATTATTAAAGCTTCATCATCCGTCCTCTTGCTAGTTTAAGCGAAATACTCACATAATTAAAAATGGTACACTCTCCATGCAAATTGATCCCTAATATTGCATTCAAACGATACACTGTGAACATCCAATGAAAATCCCTCGGTTTGTGGAAGCCAGTCAGCAGTGACAGGATAGTGTCAACAGCTGTAGTCTGGTAGCCCTGGGTGCATTCTAAGGCATATTTTTCATAGAAATACTTGAGATACTGAGGTATAAATTTGTACACCTTCCTTTGAGATGTATGGGCACATAATATCCGAGACGCAGCCGATTCTGAAGGGACTGAGCCGGAAGATTTTGTCCATTTGACACAGAATGACCTGACTGTCCTTAAGTTCATTGCAGATGCATGGTATTTAAGGCAGTGTTGTATAACAGTCCTAAATTAACATGTAAATACATTCTCTTGACAGAAAACACTCATTGCTTCATGTATGGATTCATTCATGTATTAAGTATCTTCTCTGGACATTCAAAATGTTCTTGTTGTTATGTACATTCAGTGGAAGCGCCTTGAAGACGCCCCCACCCTAAGCACTCCCCATAAACATGGATACAATTCCAGTCACCGTTCCATGGTGGTTGAGATCCAGTAGCCCAGCTCTTCTTAGCATCACAGCTCTTCTCATTCAAAAGTGATGAAATCATCAATGGAGCTGCTGGTAAATAATAAATAAAAATAAAAATAAAAGATTCAGTTCACATTGATAATAATAAATAATGAATCACATTAACAGTAAATACATTTTGCATTCAATTTGCCATTTGGTGAGATGAATATTGTTTGGATTAAGACCAAAGCTGAAGACATGGAGGACTATCGATGCAAAATTCAGAAGTGGCTCCTGTTAAGTTAAATGCATAAAGAAAACACAAAAATAATTTGGAAAAGCTGTTTAAACACTTAGAGCGTATAGCCCATCCTATGCACTATATTATAATAATAAAACTCCACCACCAAAAACCTGTCCTTTCAAGAAAACAACCATATCTCATTGGCCTGTATGTATGAGTGTAGAGGACACACCTGGAAACTATGCACATGTAACATCTCATTGGCCTGTATGTATGAGTGTAGAGGACACACCTGAAGACTATGCACATGTAACATCTCATTGGCCTGTATGTAGGAGTGTAGAGGACACACCTGAAGACTGTGCACATGTAACATCTCATTGTCCTGTATGTAGGAGTGTAGAGGACACACCTGAAGACTATGCACATGTAACATCTCATTGGCCTGTATGTATGAGTGTAGAGGACACACCTGAAGACTATGCACATGTAACATCTCATTGGCCTGTATGTAGGAGTGTAGAGGACACACCTGGAGACTATGCACATGTAACATCTCATTGGCCTGTATGTAGGAGTGTAGAGGACACAACTGAAGACTATGCACATGTAACATCTCATTGGCCTGTATGTAGGAGTGTAGAGGACACACCTGGAGACTATGCACATGTAACATCTCATTGGCCTGTATGTAGGAGTGTAGAGAACACACTTGGAGACTATGCACATGTAACATCTCATTGGCCTGTATGTAGGAGTGTAGAGGACACACCTGAAGACTATACACGTGTAACATCTCATTGGCCTGTATGTATGAGTGTAGAGGACACACCTGAAGACTATGCACATGTAACATCTCATTGGCCTGTATGTATGAGTGTAGAGGACACACCTGAAGACTATGCACGTGTAACATCTCATTGGCCTGTATGTAGGAGTGTAGAGGACGCACCTGAAGACTATGCACGTGTAACATCTCATTGGCCTGTATGTAGGAGTGTAGAGGACACACCTGAAGACTATGCACATGTAATCTGCTGGAGCTTTTTCCACTACTGCTTTCTTCATTGGCTTTCATCAATGGTCCGTGGCCCACTGGTGGTCCATGAAGACATGCTGGTGGTTCCTGACTGTACATTTATAATGTAGTTTCAGTGATTGCTATTTCCTCCTCAGGTCCTCAGGTTGCTTCTTTTAAATCAGAATGGTGGTCAGACTGACTTTACCCCCATCATCATGGTCTACTGCGTATTCACACAGAATCAACAGCAATTGGATGAGGAGGTGATGAGTTTGTGCACATAGTCAAGCTATCTGACATGTGTTTATTCTAGTAACTATCATGATGTAAAACCACTGAGGGAAAACATCAGATTTATATGTGAAAGGACATTCCTGTGATACCTCACACCGTTTACAGCACACACAGATAAGAGAATTCTCTCTCTCTTTCTCTCTCTCTCTCTCTCTTTACCTCTCTCTTCCATCACACAGAGTGAAAGAGAGAGAGGGAAATGTTACTTTCTTGGCAAAGCAAAGCACAGCTTTAATATATTAACAAATATGGAAACATGAATTTCCATTGATGTTTTCATCCAGAGAGATAATATGATTTCCAATTTCACCACTCATGAGACAGTTAGATATAAGCTAATATTAGTACTAATTTCATCATTCCAACAGTCACAGGAGTTCCCATTCTGTCCATTGGGGGGCACTAAATATATGGCCACAATGTATGTCTTGTGTGTTTCATAAGGTGGTGGTAGTGTTACAGTAAACATACACTTCATAGGCGACATAGAATGGATGACTGAAGTACTGTACGTTCTCTTATGTTAAAATATAAAATGCTTTTATGTACTATGAATATACGATTCAACTTTAATTTAGCAAAAATTATCTCAAGTGCAATTTTACAAGCCCAATTAAAACCTTATATTTAGGCTGGGTATTGAAATTGTACTTTTGGGTAAATAGCGCCCTCTTTGGTAGGCACAATGGAACTACAATTGCTTTGTGCTATTTGACATCACATGTAAGCTTTGTTCTAATTCACCAAAATGTTTTAGCGGCTATTTCTAAGTTCAAGATTTTCATATGAAGGAGGGCACAACCATGGTTTGTGTAATCAAGCATGTTTGCATGTTTGTATGATTGTGTGTGTGTGTGTGTATGTGTGTGTGTGAGAGAGAGAGAAAGAGAGAGAGAGAGAGAGAGAGTGAATGTGAATGTGTGTTGGATGTGACTCCATGAGACCAATGTACCACTAAACTTTCGTGAGTCAGGGCACTGATAGCCTGGTAATAAACAAGACTCTTGTTCTACACTTTCATTTTGTACAGAGAGTCTGGACATTCAGTAGTGAGGTTCAATTGCTTGTTTGACGTGTTTATGTTTATAAAGATTGGATCAGCCCCTCACTGATAGGTTGCCTTGAATGATATCATTCTAGCTCTGCATTCTCAATGACTCCCTCTGTTCACTGATTGGACAGGTTAAAATGCCTCCTGAGACAACAAGCTCAATGGGATCAAATCCAGACTAGCACTGCAGGAACATGATCTAGCGACAGTGCAAGGAAGGCATGTCCAGACTTGTCCAACCCATCCTGTGAAGAGGCCAGCACCTGAGAGAAGCAGACTTCAGAGACCAAAATAGCACATGTGCCATAAGTCTCTGTCCAGTTTCAAATGACCTGGTTTTTCGCTGTTCCAGGAATCTTCAACAGAAATTTTTGTTCAATGTGGAATTTCCTAAATTGCATGGGGTCGCCTTGACCCTTGAACAGGTTTTCACAAAATATGACACATTCTCAGAAATGCATATATACAATATTCTGCATTCATCACATTTCATGTAGTTCACATGTTCTGGTCCCAGTAAATTGCCAATTGAAGTGTCATGTTTTTCCATGTTTGTCTCCTACTAGGTGCCGCTACACAACTACACTTCTGGTCATAATCAGACCTTATGGCCAACAGTACTATTAGCAATGTTTATAGAAAAGACAAGGAGTTTTAGCCATATCATTTTCATAAGGTCTAATCTCTTCACAAAAATCTCCATCACCAAAAGGTCAATTCAGAAGACAGAAATCAAGGCACATTTTCTGAAGCAGATGAATCACAGGGCCTGTGACATGGCAAAGCACAGCCTTGATATTTACATTCTCCAACCTATATTTTCCAAGATGGCAGCATAATTCAGTGTCATAATGAAACCAAAGCACATGGCAACTGAGGGTTTGCTTTTGTTTTAGTGAAGTTCACACTGTGGCAAAAGTATGAAATATTATGAAGGGATCCACTGCCATGACAGCCATATATAGGTCTCCTCCTGGAACACAATCCATGATCCCCTTTACAAACTTTAACACTGTAGAAGTTGGCTGGGTGACAGCTGGTAATACATGCTCTCTCATTGTCTGTCACTCTCTCTCACTGTCTGTATTTCCATAGCTGATCTGACCAATCAGAATCAACCTAAGCCCCTCCCTTGCTTGCTGAATGAGGAAGTGGGGAACTGAGGCACAAGGTGTGCAGCGTCTGACTGTCTTTTCCTGAACTTTGAACAGGTACGTGTTCTCTAGTCACTAGAGTCTAGTGTACTAAATACTTTTGTATTCAACAAATAAGACTAATGCATGATTCAAATGTATGAAGATAAAAATAACAGCCCTGTGGATTTTACACTGACTTTTCTCACTCAGAAACTGACAGGACCCTCAAGCTGTGATCCTCAAGCAACTTGAAAGTGAAAGTAAATTGTGTAAGTAGTCAAACAAATGAGAGTGTGCAGGTAACAATGGCATCAAAATCTTTTTCTGAAGAAGACTTCACCTGTCCTGTGTGCTGTGACATCTTCAAGGACCCTGTTCTCCTCTCCTGCAGTCATAGTATCTGTAAAGTCTGTCTGCAGCAGTTCTGGGACACCAAAGGATCCAGAGAATGTCCAGTCTGCAGGAGGAGATCATCGAAGGATTATCCTCCCCTTAACCTTCACTTAAGGAACCTGTGTGAGTCCCTCTTACAGGAGAGAAGTCAGAGAGCTTCAGCAGGGTCTGAGGTGCTCTGCAGTCTCCACAGTGAGAAACTCAAGCTCTTCTGTTTGGATGATAAACAGCCTGTGTGTGTGGTGTGTCGTGACTCCAAAAAACACACTGGTCACAAGTGTCACCCTATAGATGAGGCAGCTCTTGACCGTAAGGTAAGATGTTCTTGTTGTTAAACAGCACCACCTGATTAGATAAATAAAAACAGGCAGCACAACAACACTATAGGAAGTAAACAGCAATACAAACAAATACCAATTCCAGTCCTTTGATACTATACAGAACAATTAGGTAAGGTCATAGGTAAGATAATTTCTGATTAGAGTAGAGTTACTCTATTGATCCCGAAGGAAATTAAGGTTAGAATATGATTAGATTTACATAACAGCATCACCTGATTGACTGGAGCTGAATGAGCAACACTGTATCAGGACTGTAGAGATGCTGCAGTCTGCAGTGAAGTCTGTCATTTATTCCAGGAGGAGCTCAAGATCAAACTGCAGCCCTTACAGCAGAAACTCAACACCTTTGAGAAGAGTAAAGTCACCTGTGAGAAAACAGCTGAACACATCAAGGTGAGTCCAGACACACACACACACACACGCACACACACATACACACACACACACACACACACACACACAGACACACACACACAAACCTACCAATGCAATTGTGAATTGTGCCCAATGTACATGTTCTGTATTGTTTGTACAAATAGACACAAGAACACACACACACACACACACACACATACATACATACACAGACACACACACACACACACACACACACACACACACACACACACCTATGCAAATGTGAATTGTGTCCAGTGTACATGTCATTCTGAAATATTTTAATGGAAATGTATGTAGTTTATTTTTTTATGATCTCTCTGTATGTTCTGTACTGTTTGTAGTTTTTATATAATTCCCAAACTCCCGTTGCTGGTATCTGGTCTTATGATGGATAAACACACACAGCACACAGCACACAGCACCTCACTAGCAGACACTATATTTACTGCACTAAGTGGGAATAGTGCACTTTAGTGCCTCTTTAATAGGGAATGGCTGATTTTGGATCATTTGCATCATAACTTGATGTTATGTTCCAGTCAAACTTCTGTGTTCATCAGATCAGTTCAAAAAATGAATGTCTGCTGTCATAGTCTTTAGTCATTTAATCTGTTTGCTTCTTTTGACATCATGAAGTGTCATCATGTTCCAGTGCACTTCTATCTGTGTCTCTGAATGCCAGTGTTATTGGCACTCAGTCCTGCTGTGTTTATTCTCTATGTCTTCTCCTGGCCTACTGCTGTTTGAACTGTATTGTATTCTAGCTGACCTGTAATCACTCTGTATGAAGGATTCAGAAACACCATGAATTGGTTTTATTCAGATTCAGGCCCAGCACACAGAGAGGCAGATCAAGGAGGAGTTTGAGAAGCTTCACCAGTTTCTACGAGATGAAGAGGCAGCCAGGATAACTGCACTGAGGGAGGAAGAGGAGCAGAAGAGTCAGATGATGAAGGAGAAGATTGAGAAGATGAACAGAGAGATCTCATCTCTTTCAGACACAATCAGAGCCATAGAACAGCAGATGGGAGCTGATGACATCACATTCCTGCAGGTAGGAAACATTTACTCTCAACAACTGAGCTGGACCAAAACATCTGACTACTGATTTAATGATCTTGATCTATTTAATGATCTTGATCTAATGATCTAAACATCTGGCTGTTAGCCTATATTTGTATTGATGACACCAGCTGATATCACCACTAACAACTTTTTGCCATCATTCTGCCCATCATTTTATAAACCACATAATAGTCAGGACTTGATCAAAACTTTCTCCAAATATAAAAATGTCCAATCAGGTTCTCATTTAGACATCTGATAGTTGCTAAAACACACTTCTGCTGATATGGACATGGATTTCTTTGATATGATCTGCTGTCTCCATGAACAGCATGCCATTATATTAGCCATCATTAGAAACACAGAAACAGAGGACTCTTTTGCTCCTCTTAGTTATCTGTGTGTGTGTGTGTGTGTGTGTGTGTGTGTGTGTGCATGCCTGCTTAGGGGAGGGTTGATAAATATATTTTCTAGAATGACATAATCATACCCATGTATTACATATAAACTTGTTTTTCATTTGTATTCAGACAGCAAAGAAAGCTAATTTGATGACTATAACCATGTTTTCATGATATTACGATAGCAGTAAAAAGTTCAACATCAAAGACAAATCTAAAGCTTAATACATTTCCCCCTTTATTGTCTTCCAGAACTACAAGAGCACAGTGGAAAGGTGAGTGATCTGCCTCCTGTCTCTCTCTTCTCTGTGGTTCTGAACCCAAACCCACAGCAGCACTGACTCCTGAATGTTATTCCAGAGCCCAGTGCACACTGCAGGATCCAGAGAGGGTTTCAGGAGCTCTGATCAATGTGGCAAAGCACCTGGGCAACCTGAAGTTCAGAGTCTGGGAGAAGATGCAGCAGATTATTCAGTACAGTGAGTGAAATACACACACACACACACACACACACACATTCACGCATGCACACATGCATGCACACAAAGACACACACACACAAACACAAACAATGTGTGTGTGTATGCGCGTGTATTGGGGGCGTGTCCTTCATGTTTGTGTGTGAGTGTCTGTGTGTGTGTGTGTGTGTCCGTGTGTGTGCGTGTTTGTGTGTGTGTGTGTGTCTTAATCCAAATAATTCTCCCTTCTACTCTGAGTAGTCATGAGCATGAAATGCAGTTGGATTCTGATTAGTGTAATTGTTTGTGTGTGTGAGTGTGTGTGTGAGTGTTTGTGTGTGTGTCTGTGTGTGCATGCTTGTGTGTATGTATGAGTATGTCTGTATATATGTGTATGTGTGTGTGGTTGTGTATCCGTGTGTGTGTGTCCATGTGTGCAGTATATGTGCATGCTTGTGTGTATGTATGAGTATGTATGTCTGTATGTGTGTGTGTGTTTGCATATCCGTATGTTTGTGTATGTGTATGTGTTTGTGTCTGTGTGTCAATGTGTGTGTGTGTGTGTATATGTTTTTGTGTGCCCATGTGTGTGTGTCTGTGTGTTTATGTGCATATTTGTATGTGTGTTTGTGTATGTGTTCATATGTGTATGTGTGTGTGTGTGTTTGTGTATCCGTGTGTGTATGTGTGTGTGTGTGTGAGTGTGTGTGTCTGTGTGTGCAGTATGTGTGCATGCTTGCTTGTGTGTATGTATGAGTATGTATGTCTGTATGTGTGTGTGTGTGTGTTTACATGTCCGTGTGTATGTAATGTGTATGTGTATGTGTATGTGTTTGTGTCTGGTGTCCGTGTGTGTGTGGTATGTGTTTGTGTCTGTGTGTCCGTGTGTGTATGTGTATGTGTGTGTGTGTATGTTTCTGTGTCCGTGTGTGTGTTTGTGTGTGTTCATGTGCATATTTGTATGTGTGTGTGTTCATATGTGTATGTGTGTGTGTGTTTGTGTATCCATGTGTGTTTGTGTGTGTGTGTGTGTGTGTGTCTGTGTGTGCAGTATGTGTGCATGCTTGTGTGTATGTATGAGTATGTCTGTATATGTGTATGTGTGTGTGTGTTTGCGTGTCCGTGTGTGTGTGTGTTTGTGTATCCATGTGTGTGTGTGTGTGTGTCTATGTGTGCAGTATGTGTGCATGCTTGTGTATATGTATGAGTATGTATGTCTGTATGTGTGTGTGTGTTTGCATGTCCGTGTGTGTGTGTATGTGTTTGTGTCTCTGTGTCCGTGTGTGTGTGTGTATGTGTTTGTGTCTCTGTGTGAGTGTGTGTGTCTGCGTGTGCAGTATGTGTGTTCATGTGCATATTTGTATGTGTGTGTGTGTTCATATGTGTATGTGTGTCTGTGTTTGTGAATCAGTGTGTGTGTGTCTGTGTGTGTGTGAGTGTGTGTGTCTGTGTGTGCAGTATGTGTGCATGCTTGTGTGTATGTATGAGTATGTATGTCTGTATGTGTGTGTGTGTGTGTTTGCATGTCCGTGTGTGTGTGTATGTGTGTGTGTATGTGTGTGTGTCTGTGTGTCCGTGTGTGTCTGTGTATGTGTTTGTGTGTGTGTGTATGTGTGTGTGTGTATGTTTGTGTGTCCGTGTGTGTGTGTGTGTGTATGTGTGTGTATGTGTGTGTGTGTGTCTATGTGTGCAGTATGTATGCATGCTTGTGTGTATGTATAAGTATGTATGTATGTATGTATGTGTGTGTGTGTTTGTATGTCCGTGTATGTGTTTGTGTTTATGTGTCTGTGTGTTTGTGTGTATGTCTGTTGCGTGTATGTTTGTTTGTCCGTATGTTTGTGTGTATGTGTGTGCGTGTACGTTTGTTTGTCCGTCTGTGTGTGTGTGTGTGTGTGTACGTGCGTTTGTGTCTGTGTGTATGTGTGTTCATGTGCATATTTGTATGTGTGTGTGTGTGTTCATATGTGTATGTGTGCGTGTGTTCATGTGTGTGTGTGTGTATATGTGTTCATATGTGTATGTGTGTGTGTATGTGTGTGTTCATGTGCATATGTGTGTGTGATTCTCACCTCTACTCTGAGTTCATTGGAGTATGAGCATGAAGTGCTGTAGAATGGCACAGAACAAGGATTATCATTTGTGTGTGTGTGTGTGTGTGTGTGTGTGTGTGTGTACGTGCGTGTGTGTCTGTGTGTATGTGTCTTCATGTGCATATTTGTATGTGTGTGTGTGTGTGTGTGTTCATATGTGTATGTGTGCGTGTGTTCATGTGTGTGTGTGTGTATATGTGTATGTGTGTGTGTATGTGTGCGTGTGTTCATGTGTGTGTGTGTGTGTGTATATGTGTTCATATGTGTATGTGTGTGTGTATGTGTGTGTGTGTGTGTGTTCATGTGTGTGTGTGTGAGTTCATATGTGTGTGTGATTCTCACCTCTACTCTGAGTTCGTTGGAGTATGAGCATGAAGTGCTGTAGAATGGCACAGAACAAGGATTATCATTTGTGTGTGTGTGTGTGTGTGTGTGTGTGTGTTTGTGTGTGTGTGTGTGTGTGTGTGTGTGTGTGTGTGTGTGTATGTGTGTGTGTGTCTTTGTGTATGTGTATGTTTGTATGTGTATGTTTAAGTGTGTGTGTGTCTGTGTGTGTGTGTGTGTGTGTATATGTGTGTGTGTATGTTTGTGTGTGTGTGTGTTCATATGTAAGTGAGTGTGTATGTGTGTGTGTGTGTGTGTGTATATGTGTGTGTATGTTTGTGTGTGTATATGTGTGTGTGTATGTTTGTGTGTGTGTGTTCATATGTGAGTGAGTGTGTATGTGTGTGTGCGCGCGTGTGTGTGTGTGTGCATGTGTTCATGTGTTTACTGTGTGGTATGTGTGTGTGTGTTCACGTGCATATGTGTGTGTGTTCGTGTGTGTGTGTGTGTGTGTGTGTGTGTGTTTGTGTGTGTGTGTGAGTGTGTGTGTGTGTGTTCATGTGCATATGTGTGTGTGTGTGTGTGTGTGTGTGTGTTTGTGTGTGTTCATATGTGTGTGTGATTCTCACCTCTACTCTCTGAGTTCATTGGAGTATGAAGTGCTGTAGAATGGAACAGAAGAAGGAGTATCATTTGTGTGTGTGTGTGTGTGTGTGTGTGTGTGTGTGTGTGTGTGTGTGTGTGTGTGTGTATGTGTCTTCATGTGCATATTTGTATGTGTGTGTGTGTGTGTGTGTGTTCATATGTGTATGTGTGCGTGTGTTCATGTGTGTGTGTGTGTATATGTGTATGTGTGTGTGTATGTGTGCGTGTGTTCATGTGTGTGTGTGTGTGTGTATATGTGTTCATATGTGTATGTGTGTGTGTATGTGTGTGTGTGTGTGTGTTCATGTGTGTGTGTGTGAGTTCATATGTGTGTGTGATTCTCACCTCTACTCTGAGTTCATTGGAGTATGAGCATGAAGTGCTGTAGAATGGCACAGAACAAGGATTATCATTTGTGTGTGTGTGTGTGTGTGTGTGTGTGTGTGTTTGTGTGTGTGTGTGTGTGTGTGTGTGTGTGTGTGTGTGTGTGTGTGTATGTGTGTGTGTGTCTTTGTGTATGTG
>PYXC01000826.1:30000-40000 GCA_015244755.2 Tenualosa ilisha
CTGCACTGACTGTATGTAGCAGAAGAACATTCTAGAAGCACACTCACACATTCATTACACATTACACTCACTCATTCATAACACATTACACTCACTCATTCATAACACATTACACTCACTCATTCTAAAAACACACTCACTCATTCATAACACATTACACTCACTCATTCATAACACATTACACTCACACACTCTACAGTAAATCACATTCAAACATTCATAACACATTACACTCTATACTAAAAACACACTCACACCTTTCATATACACATTCTTGACACCCTGGTACACTCATTGGCCCTCACCTGACACTTATCTCACAGATCACAATGTGTGTTAACACTCACTCCAGTTTCTCCAGTTTGCAGTGAGGATTCCTGAGGAGGCCTGAGAGATGCTGAACTCCTGCATAACTCAGCTGATTGTCAGTCATGACCAGATCCTTCAAGCTACAAGAGCTCAAACTTGCAGCCGATGCTAAAGATTCACAGCTCTTCTCTGTTAGATTACAGCTTATCAATCAGTGAAAAACACAACTGATCATCATACTCACACTATACAGCTCATCTGTGTTATCTGCGTTAGCTGGAGCACTGCATGTCCTACAAATTAGATTGCATATGCTCATATAAAAACATACAGAAATGAGAAGAGATTATTATTGGTTATTGATTATTATTGATTAATATTACCTTTACTCTGAACAAAATGGTTACTTACAAACAATGTGGGAGGCTACTGACATTTGATGACGTGATGGACATGTATGCATTTTTACATGCATTTCTTTGCACTGAAGGTAGACTGATTACTTGGACCACACACACACACACACACACACACGCATACACACAAACACACACACACACACACACACACACACCACTACATACACAGCTCTGTAGTTATGTGTTACTCACTCTAGTTTCTCCAGTTTGCAGTTGGGATTCTTCAGGAGGTCTGAGAGATGCTGAACCGCAGAATCGTGAATCTTACTGGAGCTCAAGTTCAGTTCCTTCAGACTCCATCTGCCAAAACAGCACAGCTCTTCCTTGTGAGGGAACACCAACTCAAACTAGAGGGGAAGATTAGGAGACATTTATTTATACTGCACTACATATCCAGCTCATATAGACAGTACAGGCACACTCAAAACAACACAGGCAATATTGTGCAGCTCTCCTTACTACACTACACGTACACAACACACTTGAAGTAAAAGTCTGGGGTGAATCAAACTATAGCCCACAGGTAATTGTGTGCTTTCAGTGGGAAGAAGAATGAGAACATTTGGTACAACATTAATTTTTTCTTCATTCTGACAGCTCGGTGACTTGGGTCTATGGGTTTAAAACTATTTTTCTTCAGAAGGTCTGTGAGATGATCAACTCCCGCATCACAAATCTCATTCTCACTCAGGTTCATCACAAATCTCATTCTCGCTCAGGTTCAGCTCATTCAATCTGCAACAGGCTGAGCTGGCATCTGTTGCTATAGCAGAACAGCTCTTCTCTGTGAGGGAACATCTGTACAACCTATGACATATGATATTATGGCATATAACATTAGAACACTCTCTAATACCTGTACCTGTTTTGTTTATTTTGGGTTTTCTGCAAGTAAACAGGTAAACAGAATGTCAGAATGATGTGTCAGCATCTGATTGACAAAACAAAACAAGGAAGTAAATAAAAAATGACTGCAGTTAGTTCCACATTTTTGCAAAATAAAGTGTTGGGTTTGGTCAATTAAATTACTCAAGAAACTATCATGATTGGTCAAATTTGCAGGTGGGTGGATAAAACTGCAGGTTGCACAGACACAAAGTAAAACACAAAGCTTCTTTCTGGTTCCTCTGGTTCTTGTCAATTTACTTGTAACATTATAGATAATCTAGACATTTTCTATCATATTGTTTTTACTTATATCTGGGCTATATACCTGGGTTCAAAGGTCATACCAAAGTGGTAGACTCCCAAGTCCTGTATGTAGCATTTCACCTTTTTAAATGTTTTTGATGCATGTTAAATTGGAATTGATGTTGATGTTTTCTTAATTGGCTTGATTTTGTTCTTTTGTTTTCTGCTGCACTTGTCCGACTCCACAGATAAACACCCACAGAAGTGCCTCCAGTTTGTCTGAGAGTTGCTGAACTCTGAACTCTCTGGTGATCTGGCAGCTGATGCTAAAACAGCACAACTCTTCTCGACACAACACACACACACACACACACACATACACACACACGCACACATACACACACAATTCTAGTCATTTATACTCAGGCGATACAAACATACCTACACACAACACTCGTAGAAGACTTCAAATGTGTGATGGCTCTGTTGGCCAGGTTCTCATCACTGATTCTCTTCCTGAAGTAGTCCTCTTTCTGTGGGTTGTTGAATCCCCTTATATCTGTCACCTGGTCCACTCATACAGGAGGGATCTGACTGGCTGCTGCTGGTCTGGTGGTGATCCAGACGAGAGCCGAGGGAAGCACATTTCCCTTTGATGAGGCTTGTCAGAAGCACATGTACTGAGGCTGGATCTGTTACATTCCAACATGTGTTAGAGGAGTTCAAACCCAGGGGAAGCCGACACTCATCCAGACCATCAGAGATGAACAGGAACTTATTCTGGGAATGGGTGAGGATTTTCAGATCTTTAGTGCTTTGGAAAAATATCCAGACTGAGTGAATGAGTGAAATGAAGCAATAGTCCACGTGCACTGGTATTTATCCATCAAACAATTGTCTGGTTGCAGTCACATGAGTCGTTATGGTCACATGGGACATTCACATGTTCATTCATATGTTGACAGCCCTTGGGAAGAAGCTGTCTGTTCTTGAGTCTGTTTGTCTTGGCTGTTACCACTGAAAGGTGTGACCCCCTCACACACTGTAAGGTGTGACCCCCTCACACACTGTAAGGTGTGACCCCCCCACACACTGTAAGGTGTGACCCCCTCACACACTGTAAGGTGTGACCCCCTCACACACTGTAAGGTGTGACCCCCCACACACTGTAAGGTGTGACCCCTCACACACTGTAAGGTGTGACCCCCTCACACACTGTAAGGTGTGACCCCTCACACACTGTAAGGTGTGACCCCCCACACACTGTAAGGTGTGACCCCCCCACACACTGCCCCTAACAGCCTCATTACCATAACAAAATGAGTGATTAGTGTATTTGGGAAAAGCGGTCGGGCCAAATGACCCCTCTTTGGGACTTCTAGGTAGACAGAAAAATGCTGGGACTTCTAGTGTTAATCTATTCATCATATTCAACTCCCGGAAAGGAAGAGGAAATATAAAGTCAATGTCCAGATTGTCTCTTGCCACAGCCCAGTCTAGAATGAACTTCTGTCCAGAGACTGATTTCCAAAGCCAGTGACCCCTTCAGTCAGCGCTGTTCTTACAGGTTTGTGTTGTCTAGAAAAGGGTTTAAAGATGTCCCTGCATTGAATTGGTCTGTCTAGTTCTGATTGGTCCTCAGACAGACTCATGTTGGAAACAGCCCCCCCCCTCCTCATATAAAGGGGGAGAGCCAATATAAAGGCTCACATATTTTTATATTTTTATGTTTTTAGGATTTTTATTTATTTTTCCAAATATTTCCATCCACCAAGCTCCATCATGCTTCAGTCAGATAAATTGTTTGAACAAATTATTATGACTGTATGTACTCACTCATACATATATGTACTCATACACATGCACGCGTACACACACACACAAACAAACACACACACACACACACACACACACACACACACACACACACACACACACATAGATAGATAATTTAATGATCCAAAAGGACATCCCGTGGCTTGTAAGACACATACTTATAGACTCATCACATACAAGGACAGGGAAAAAAGAACAAAAAAGTCTGTATTCACAGGGGTAGTACAAAGTAGGGTTCAGATAAACATCAAGTGTCAGTCAGAACAGGAAAGTACTGATTGCTGCACTGTCTGGATATAAAAGAATACAATATAAAAATACAAATCCAGGCATTAAAAACAGATGATGTGGTACGTGTGGCATGCAGAGAGGCAGATACACATCTGCATGTAGTTTTAGGATGACTGATCATTATCAGTGTAAAACATGTCAATATTACAGCCATTGTATGGTCTTACTGTCCTGTACAGGGATCTTCCTGCTTACATTTGACAAATGTGTCCATGGACTGGTCACTCTTCATGGACACACAGCTGGGTGTAGGAGAGTGTGACCTCTGGTTAGGCTCTGAGACCTCTGAGCTGCTCAAACACACACACACATTAATGTTAGACAAAAAGGACACTTGAACACATACAATCCACACACCATACAGACAGACAGGAACACACACACACACACACACACACGCACACACACACACACACACACTAACACACACACACACACACATACATACACATTCACATACACATAGACACACACACACACATACGTACACATACACACACACACACATACACACATACACACACACATACGTACACGTGTACACACACACACACACATACGTACACATACACACACACACACACACACAAACACACACACATATGTACATGTACACACATACACACACACACATATGTGCACGTACACACACACACACAAACATATCTGCATGCATTTTTAGGTTGATTGATCATTATCAGTGTAAAACGTCAATTATACGGCGATTGTTTGATCTTACTATCCTGTATAGGGATCTTCCTGCTTAAATTTGACAAATATGTCCATGGACTGGTCACTCTTCATGGACACACAGCTGGGTGTAGGAGAGTGTGACCTCTGCTTAGACTCTGAGCTGCACAAACACACACAAACATTAATATTAGACAGTCAGTCAAAAAGGGCAGTTGAACACATACAATCACACAGATGCATGCACAAATACACCCATGTGCATGTGCACACACACACACACACACTCAAACACACACACATACAAACACATCTGAGTGCATTTTTTGGTTGATCATTTACAGTGCAAAACATTTCAATATTGCAGCGATTGTTTGATCTTACTGTCCTGTAGAGGCATCTTCCTGTTTGAATGTGACAAACATGTCCATGGACTGGTCACTTTTCATGGACACACAGCTGGGTGTAGGAGAGTGTGACCTCTGCTTAGGCTCTGAGCTGCACAAACACACACAACCACATTTTGGCTGGCACAGAAGACAATTAAGAATATACAAACACACAACACACACACACACACACACACACACACACATAGAAAGAGAGGCAGAAAAAGCCAAACTCTGACCACCTTAATGCATCCCCCCACTCTCTCTCTGTCTCTCTCTCTCTGTCTCTCTCTCCACACACAGACACACACACACACACACACACACACATAAACACACACACAAACTAAACACACACACACACACACACACACACACACACACATGCACACACACACACATATACACTTACACACACACACACACACACACACACACACACACACACACACAAACACACACAGCATAACAAACATATATGTTATACTGTAGCACATCACAAAGATTATGATCTTACTGTGCAGTTGAAGCATCATCCCCTTTGATGATTTCCTCCATGTCCTGGTCACTCATCATCAACACACAGCCTGGTGTCGGGGAGTAAAACTGAAGAATCTGTGTCACTCTTGCTATCTACCCGTAGACACTCTGTTACATCATTTGGTTTCACTTTCACAGAAAGCTCACACTTTTACAGCAGAGTAAGACTGTGTCTTATTTGGCATGATACAAACTCTTCAGTAGGCAACCAAACCCATCCCACCATACCACTGCCTGTGTGTCTGCCTGTCTCCACTTCCTTCAACAGTGTTTAGGCTAGAGGGAGGAGCTTTGTCTTATGTGGAGTCTGATTGGACAGCTCTGCTTCACCACTACAGCAACACTGGGACTCTTTAGAAACAGGGCGGCACAATGTATCCTCAGAAACCTCCACATCCTTGGCCAGAACAAATCTGATAGAAATCCTTCTCTGTTACGTGTAATCTGAGAGCATTCAAAGCCACATGTGTCCTTACTACACTTGACATTCCAAAGCCTGTTCACTGTAAACAAAGTTGAACCGGAACTGGATGGACAAGATTATTTTCATACCCTGACAAAATTCATCAACACAGTTTAAAGCAGCATTTCTACAGTGAACAAGGACTTATGAGGAAATTGAGGAATGATATTTGGAAAGTTACTGGATATGTGTTTATGGGCACTGATTCAGTCACTGAACTTTGTAAATGCAAGACTATAAAAACATTCCCTTAAAAAGGGACTGGGCTTCTGAAGCCTTGTTGTATATGTCTTATATGTTCTACAGCAAAAAGCACAGAAAACTGTGTTGTAATATTGCCTTGTGTCCTCATGACAAGGTTCTTCTAACATGATGTACCTGTTCTAATCATGCTTCTTCCTCTTTAACTAACTACAGTAACTTGATACTGTGTATGCTTCACATGCAGTGGGGTGTGGTCTACAGTTCACAGTTACACCCACAGTCCAGAGATGAATCTCCTGGTCTTCCCATCTCTCTCCAGGCCAGAACTGAAGACACCTTTCGGATTAAATCAGAATGGTGGTCTTACATTCGGTAGTGAGGTTCAATTGCTTGTTTGAGGTGTTTGTGTTTATAAAGATTGGATCAGCCTCTCACTGATAGCTTGCCTTGAATGATAGCATTCTAGCTCTGCGTTCTCAATGCCTCCTTCTGTTCACTGATTGGACAGGATAAAATGCCTCCTGAGACAACGAGCTCAATGGGATCAAATCCGGACTGGCACTGCAGGAAGATGATGTCGGGAATTTTGTAGAAACAAGTAATATATGTATGTGTGTATATAGAAATAGGATAGAGCATGCAGCAGAGTGTTGTGCTATAAAAAGAAAGTTTAAACCCAGTAAGAGAGTAGTATGCAGACTAGTAGGCTCCTTTCTGAAAACTGTGCTGAAACCATGTTTAGAGCCTCATCGTAAAAGGACAGAGACTGAGGCCTTGTGTAGGATTGGCTCAGTGCCAGCTACATCATGTACTAGCAGGAGTACTTAAGATAGATAGATAAGGTGTAAGGTTAGAATGGTTAGTAAGATCAGAGTGGTTAGAATAGTTGAGGATTACCACTGTTATAACCATTCTCTCGGTGAACGCAATAAAGACTTGGTTGAACAAGACAAACTTCTCTGCATTTTGGGTTTTTCCAAGAAACTTCTCCACAATGATAATCAAGTGGAAGTGCTAGGAAGGCATGTCTAGGCTAGGGCCCTATGGTTCATGAGTTATTCCACAAAAACCCACCCGTCTTGTGAAGAGACCAGCACCTGAGGGAATCAGTCTTCAGGGACTAGAGAGTCTCTGTCCAGTTTCAAGTGACCTGATTTTTTGGTGTCCCAGGAATCTTCAATAGAAATTTTTGGGTGGAAAAGGTGGAATTTCCTAAAATGCATGAGGTCCCCTTGACCAGATTTTCACAAAATATGACCCATTCTCAGAAATGCATACAAGATTCTGCATTCATCACATTTCATGTAGTTCACATGTTCTGGTCCCAGTAAATTGCCAATTGAAGTGTCATGTTTTTCCATGTTTGTCTCCTACTAGGTGCCGCTACACAACTACACTTGTGGTTATAATCAGACCTTATGGCCAACAGTACTATTAGCAATGTTTATAGAAAAGACAAGGAGTTTTAGCCATATCATTTTCATAAGGTCTAATCTCTTCACAAAAATCTCCATCACCAAAAGGTCAATTCAGAAGACAAAATCAAGGCACATTTTCTGAAGAGGATGAATCACAGGGCCTGTAACATGGCAAAGCACAGCCTTGATATTTACATTCTCCAACCTATATTTTCCAAGATGGCAGCATAATTCAGTGTCATAATGAAACCAAAGCACATGGCAATAGAGGGTTTGCTTTTGTTTTAGTGAAGTTCACACTGTGGCAAAAGTATGAAATATTATGAAGGGATCCACTGCCATGACAGCCATATATAGGTCTCCTCCTGGAACAGAATCCATGATCCCCTTTACAAACTTTAACACTGTAGAAGTGTTCAAAATGCCCATTGACTTTGTAGTCATTCTTTCCCTCACGTCTCACAACTACAGTAAACTTCATTTCAAACCCAACATGGAATAGCAAAAAAGTCTGATCACATGACAGCTGGTAATACATGCTCTCTCATTGCCTGTCTGTCACTCTCTCACTGTCTGTCTCTTACCATAGCTGATCTGACCAATCAGAATCAACCTAAGTCCCTCCCTTGCTTGCTGAATGAGGAAGTGGGGAACTGAGGCACAAGGTGTGCAGCGTCTGACTGTCTTTTCCTGAACTTTGAACAGGTACGTGTTCTCTAGTCACTAGAGTCTAGTGTACTAAATACTTTTGTATTCAACAAACAAGACTAATGCATGATTCAAATGTATGAAGATAAAAATAACAGCCCTGTGGATTTTATGCTGTGTTTTCTCACACAAAAACTGATAGGATCCTCAAACTGTGATCTTGAAAGTGAAAGTAAATTGTGTAAGTAGTCAAACAAACAAGAGTGTACAGGCAACAATGGCATCAAAATCTTTTTCTGAGGAGGACTTCACCTGTCCTGTGTGCTGTGACATCTTCAAGGACCCTGTTGTCCTCTCCTGCAGTCATAGTATCTGTAAAGTCTGTCTGCAGCAGTTCTGGGAAGCCAAAGGATCCAGAGAATGTCCAGTCTGCAGGAGAAAGTCATCAATGGAAAATCCTCCAGTCAGCCTAACTATAAAGAACCTGTGTGAGTCCTTCTTACAGGGGAGAAGTCAGAGAGCTTCAGCAGGGTCTGAGGTGCTCTGCAGTCTGCACAGTGAGAAACTCAAGCTCTTCTGTCTGGAGGATAAACAGCCTGTGTGTGTGGTGTGTAGAGACTCCAAAAAACACACTGGTCACAAGTGTCACCCTATAGATGAGGCAGCTCTTGACCGTAAGGTAAGATGTTCTTGTTGTTAAACAGCACCACCTGATTAGATAAATAAAAACAGGCAGCACAACAACACTATAGGAAGTAAACAGCAATACAAACAAATACCAATTCCAGTCCTTAGATACTATACAGAACAATTAGGTAAGGTCATAGGTAAGATAATTCCTCATTATTATTAGATTTACATAACAGCATCACCTGATTGACTGGAGCTGAATGAGCAACACTGTATCAGGACTGTAGAGATGCTGCAGTCTGCAGTGAAGTCTGTCATTTATTCCAGGAGGAGCTCAAGATCAAACTGCAGCCCTTACAGCAGAAACTCAACACCTTTGAGAAGAGTAAAGTCACCTGTGAGAAAACAGCAAAACACATCAAGGTGAGAACAGACACACACACACACACACACACACGCACACACACACACATACACCTACCAATGCAATTGTGAATTGTGTCCAATGTACATGTTCTGTATTGTTTGTACAAATAGGCACAAGAACACACACACATACACACAGACCTATGCAAATGTGAATTGTGTCCAATGTACATATTTTAATAGAAATGTATGTAGTTTATTTTTTATTGTCTTTCTGTATGTTCTGTGTTGTTTGTAGTTTTTATTGTTACGTGTGCGATTAGCAAATGTCCAACTCCAAATTATAGAAAAAATTTCATTTTATCTGAAATAAGAAAGTATATTCAAAACATACAACACAAAGACACATGATGTGTCATCTTACAGTCCTGCATTCCTTGCTATCGGCATGCATATGTGAGCAAGTTATTGTCCCAAAAGTCCATCAGCTCACAGTCCCCAAAAGTCCACAAAAAAAAATCCCAGCGGCATACGCGAAACAAAAGTCTAAAAAAACAAAAACATAAAGCGAGTGATGAGAGTTCAAAAAAAAATCAGGCAACCGACGACACCGCGCACCTTTAGGTTGTGTCAAGCACCTTCCGGCCCCCATAACGTCTCTGCATA
>PYXC01000826.1:47500-55000 GCA_015244755.2 Tenualosa ilisha
TGTGTTTGATGGCTATGGAGCTGCATAGAAGCACAGCGCTGGAGTCATCTGTGTTCTGGAGGAGGAACAGGCACTGGATCTTACTGTGTCTGATGACAGTCATTCCTCAATCAGTGTCTCTGGGTTTGGACAACATTCATTCATTTCCTTTCCTCTTCATATTGAGTTGGACAGACAAGAAAGATGGACTCTTTATGCCAATGCATGATAGCATCAGGATTTCCATTGGTGGTAGAAGGGGTCAAGTATTTCTGAGCCGTCTGTGTAGGAAATGTTACTTCTTCTATTCTGTGATATTTTGGAGGCCATCAGGTCCAGAATAAACACTAGATTAAGATTATTAAGATGAGATGAACCTTTATTGTCTCGAATGCAGATATATTTGTCTTGGGCATTCAAGAGGGAGGGAAACAGGGTATGTGAATCGATTCTGTGTGCTCTCTGGAGGTCCAGTACGTGCTGCACACGTGTGTGTGTGTGTGTGTGTGTGTGTCTGTGACATCTCTCGCTCTCTCTCTGTCTCTCTCTCTGTCTCTCCTTCAGACTCCCACTCTCTGGAGTTCCAGTATATGGTGTACTGGGACCCCACGGGCCAGCAGCACTTCCACCAGACCACCCTGCTGGATGGGGAGGTGGTGTTCCACTGTGAGAGCCCAGCGCTGCAGGACCAGCCCAGGCAGGAGTGGGTCACACACACACTCAGCGCCCTCCACCTCAGGGAGAGAGAGGAGTACTGCAGGGACCAGTACTACCAGCACATCCACATGCTGAAGGAGATAAACAACGTGATTACACAGGCAGTGGGTGAGTGAAGTGTGTGTGTGTGTGTGTGTGTGTGTGTGTGTGTGTGTGTGTGAGGACCATGTACAATGAGCACGTAGATATGCTGGTGGAAATAGACAACATGATCACACAAGCAAAAATGCATGTCATGTCTATTGTAGTACAGAACGGTGGTAATACCCTATGTTGTGTGCAAACCTTGAGGGATCATAGAAATATAAATTGTTGTCAAATATTTTAAAATGTCAACACTCACACATTGTAATAATAATTGGTGCTGCATGATTAGTGTGTGTGTGCTTGTATCATACATAATGTAATAAAGTAATAATTCTAAAATATATCATTATAAAATCATTGAATTTCAAACTCAATTGAATCTATTGCAGACATTCTTCAGAGACGTCGGGGCTGTATAATCAACAGCTCAGGAGTCTTTCCCTTTGATAAGTGGGGAGTGAATGGGAAGGACTTTTTGACCTTTGACCCCCAGAGTCTTAAATGGACGCCTCTGTCCTTCCTTGCCCTACCTGTGGCGCAGGAGTGGAACCGGGAGAGCATCAGGAATCAGGTGTATGGGGAGTTTGGGCAGAATGAGTGTATGAAGACCCACAACCTGCTGGCCCAAAGGAGAGCTGCATGGATCACACAGAGAGCAAGACAGGGTAAATGCTTTAGTCTGTTTTTCTCCTTTTTTTAAGGCATGGTGGGGCAGCGGTTACGTCACTCCACTGACTAATGGCTGACCCAGGATCAGATCCTGAAACCCCACGTCTGTGTTGCTCTGGATAAAAGAGTCTGTTAAATAACTTTGACTTTACTTTACTCTGCTCTGTTTACACAGCTCTGGGATCCCATTGTGAATGAGACATCCTTTGGAGTTCTGCTTGTGTTTTAATGAATTGTCTGTCATGTTGTTGTATCTGTCATGTCATTGTTGTGAGTAAGAGTTAGGACGCTCGTGAGACGCCAATGTCACCCTCTGTTGTGATGAAATAAGACGCTCAGACAGAAGAGGATGTTTACTGTAAACCTCTGAAATGCAGATCTGTTAGGAGAACCACCTCTCCCACTACTGTCCCAAAACAGAACCACCTCTCCCACTACTGTCCCAAAACAGAACCACCTCTCCCACTACTGTCCCAAAACAGAATTACTGCAGCACAATAACGTAGGAAAATGTCAATGTCAAAAACCTATTTATTGTCTGTTGCAGATATGGAGGTCCGTGTATATGCCAAATCTATCACAGGAAGCATGGACACAGCTTTACTGTGTCAGGTGATTGATATGGACCTATCAGGACTCATCATTCACCTCACAGAGGATGGACAACCTCTAGAGAAGGGCCTGGAGCTGATTGGGCCGCTTGCTAACGGGGATGGAACATCTCAAATTCGACTCCAGGTTGAAATCAGTGTGAACCGGACAAAACAATATCAATGTGAAGTTGAAAGTGATTCTATTAACATCTCTGTCCCATGGGGTAAGATTAATGTGTATGTGTGTGTGTGTGTGTGTGTTTGAGAGAGAATTATTTCATCTTAACATGTAATTCCAACAGTATTAAGTAATTATTACCCCAAGGTCTCAGACTGCGCTGAATGTTGTTGATGTTGCTGTAAGTGGTTAGTGACTAAAGACTGGTCCAAATGCATAAATCTGAGAGCAGGTCTAAGTGTAAATCGTCCTGATACAGTAATGACCTCAGGCTATGGACTCTCTGTCTTACAGATGGACACTTACTGGCAGAGCAGGACTTAGTCTCTCCTGTTATACTGGGTGTTGTCTGTGCAAGTGTCCTTCTATTTATCATCAGTGTATGCTACATTCATCTACGCTGGAAAGGTATGTATTATGTTTGTTTATATGTATGTATGGACTGTATGTATGCATGTGCATGTGTGTGTGTGTGTGTGTGTATGTGTGTGTGTATTTCTGTAAGTTTGAATGTACTGTATGTTTGTGTGTATGTATGTATGTATGGACGTGTGTCTGGATGAAAGTACGATCTGTATGTACAGAATCCTTTTAGCTGAGACTAAATAGTCACTGACAGCACATGACACTGACTCACATAAAAACGTCTGGTTCAGTCTGGCTTGGGCAACACATAGGAATGCAGTATAGAGCTACTTCTGAGTGCTCCATACACATGGACATGCAGTTCACCACAGGCCCCATAAGCATTGGTGCACTGAGCCCGCCACACTTTGGGCAGAAATGTGATTGGCTAATTTATGAGCCTCTCATAGTGAAGGAAGCTGTTTAGGCCTCAGCTGGGGGCTCCTGTCATGTGACTGGTGTCTGATGGATGTTGGTCTGGTATTACAGGTCATGCAGGCTACAAGAAGATCACTCTTACAGAAGACAGCCAATCAACCCCACCACCAGATCCCCAAGCTTGAGTTGGTAAAGTCTGTAGTAAGTGTGTGTTGTAAAAGACAATGTAGAGCCAAGTGGGAGGACAACATGAAGGAAGAGCTGTGACTGCACACCTGTACAAGGCTGAGTACTAGCAGTGTGTCGACCACTGATGAGGTCATCAGATAGACTACCACACTCTAGTGGAGCTGGTCTGACTGCATTATGACTGCTGTATGTGACAGTGTGCTGGTCTGCCTACTCAGTTTGTCACATAGTTTTTGGTTGTGATAATCTGGAGACTCAAGCAAGGATCTACATGGGCTGCTGTTTTTAGGGACACATTTGTAGCAGCTGGGAGGTCTGTCATCCACACAGCTCTCTGCTGCCCCTCTGTGGCTGTTACAGGTACTGCAGTGGTCCAGTTGCTTTGGGATGAGAACTCTTATTTGCTAAATAAAATATTACTTCAATTATTATTGATAATTATTGATGATATAGCTGCTTTGGGATGAGTACTCTGTTCATTAGGTATATTTTGATGTTCTGTTTAACTTCAACTTGTCACCAAAACTGTGTTAAGAACTCTGTTCTTACTGTGGGTTTTCCAGCAGTGGATGGTGTTGCACTATTTTTGAGAATAAAATAAGGCTTATTTGGCACAAATGATCTTGCCATTTTTCTGAAGTTTTCCTGAGCTCATCTTAAATCATTACATCAGGAAGTGTTTCTGGACAGAGGCTGCAGTTTACAGAGGCATACTTTTTGGACCAGACTTTTGGACCCCACCATGTCCATTCTATCATGCCCTTATTAAAGCGTCATCATCCGTCCTCTTGCTAGTTTAAGTGAAATACTCACATAATTAAAAACGGTACACTCTCCATGCAAATTGATCCCTAATATTGCATTCAAACGATACACTGTGAACATCCAATGAAATCCCTCGGTTTGTGGAAGCCAATCAGCAGTGACAGGATAGTGTCAACAGCTGTAGTCTGGTAGCCTTGTTGAGAACCTGTTTGCTTCTCTCGCCAAGGACACAGTTTAGTATCTGGACTGTTTGCGTACAAATATCAAATAGTTTTGATGACATTACAGTATGAATTTGCTAAAAATGCTCACGGGCACTTCTTTGGAAGAGGGGGTGGGTGCATTCTAAGGCATATTTTTCATAGAAATACTTGAGATACTGAGGTATAAATTTGTACACCTTCCTTTGAGATGTATGGGCACATAATATCCGAGACACAGCCGATTCTGAAGGGACTGAGCAGGAAGATTTTGTCCATTTGACACAGAATGACCTGACTGTCCTTGAGTTCATTGCAGATGCATGGTATTTAAGGCAGTGTTGTATAACAGTCCTAAATTAACATGTAAATACATTCTCTTGACAGAAAACACTCATTGCTTCATGTATGGATTCCTTGATGTATTACATATCTTCTCTGGACATTCAAAATGTTCTTGTTGTTATGTACATTCAGTGGAAGCGCCTTGAAGACGCCCCCACCCTAAGCACTCCCCATAAACATGGATACAATTCCAGTCATCGTTCCATGGTGGTTAAGATCCAGTAGCCCAGCTCTTCTTAGCATCACAGCTCTTCTCATTCAAAAGTGATGAGACCATCAATGGAGCTGCTGGTAAATAATAAATAAAAATAAAAATAAAAGATTCAGTTCACATTGATAATAATAAATAAGAAATTAAATTAACAGTAAATACATTTTGCATTCAATTTGCCATTTGGTGAGATGAATATTATTTGTTTTTAGAGTTTCTCCAGAGAAGACATGGCTGCATCGTCAACAGCTTGAACAGTGGGGGGTTAATAGTGAGCCCATCTTGACCTTTGACCCCAGACTCAGACATGGATGCCCCAAGCTGTATGTGTCTATAGTCAGTAATTCAGATTGCTGTGTGTGTTTATAGTTAGTTTTTCAGATTGCTGTATGTGTGAGAGCGGACAACGTCCCAATGGAGACGGAATACTGCAGAGGACACTTTGGATTAAGACCCAAGCTGAAGACATGGAGGACTATCGATGCAAAATTCAGAAGTGGCTCCAGTTAAGTTAAATGCATAAAGAAAACACAAAAATAATTTGGAAAAGCTGTTTAAACACTTAGAGCGTATAGCCCATCCTATGCACTATATTATAATAATAAAACTCCACCACAAAAAACCTGTCCTTTCAAGAAAACAACCACATCTCATTGCCCTGTATGTATGAGTGTAGAGGACACACCTGAAGACTATGCACATGTAACATCTCATTGCTCTGTATGTAGGAGTGTAGAAGACACACCTGAAGACTATGCACATGTAACATCTCATTGTCCTGTATGTATGAGTGTAGAGGACACATCTGGAGACTATGCACGTGTAATCTGCTGGAGCTTTTTCCACTACTGCTTTCTTCATTGGTTTGCAATCAATGGTCCGTGGCTCACTGGTGGTCCATGAAGACATGCTGGTGGTTCTTGACTGTACATTTATTATGTAGTTTCAGTGATTGCTATTTCCTCCTCAGGTCCTCAGGTTGCTTCTTTTAAATCAGAATGGTGGTCAGACTGACTTTACCCCCATCATCATGGTCTACTGCGTATTCACACAGAATCAACAGCGATCGCATGAGGAGGTGATGAGTTTGTGCACATAGTCAAGCTATCTGACATGTGTTTATTCTAGTAACTATCATGATGTAAAACCACTGAGGGCAAACATCAGTTTACATGTGAAAGGACATTCCTGTGATACCTCACACCGTTTACAGCACACACAGATAAGAGAATTCTCTCTCACCACTCATGAGACAGTTAGATATAAACTAATATTAGTACCAATTTTACCACTCATCAGTCAGTTAGATATAAGCTAATATTAGTACTAATGATTCTCCTGTAGCTGCTAATGTATCATTCCAAGTCACAGGAGTTCCCATTCTGGCCATTAGGGGGCGCAAAAGACATGGCGACAATGTATGTTTGGAGGGGTTCTTAAGGCCCTCTTCATAAAAGAGGGAACAACCATGGTTTGTGTAATCAAGCATGTTTGCATGATTGTGTGTGTGTTTCTCTGTGTGTGTGTGTGTGTGTATGTGTGTATGTGTGTGTGTGTGTGTGTGTGTGTGTGTGTGTTTGTGTGAGAGAGAGAAAGAGAGAGAGACAGAGAGAGTGAATGTGAATGTGTGTTGGATGTGACTCCATGAGACCAATGTACCACTAAACTTTCATGAGTCAGGGCACTGATAGCCTGGTAATAAACAAGACTCCTGTTCTACACTTTCATTTTGTAGAGAAGGTCTGGACATTCGGTAGTGAGGTTCAATTGCTTGTTTGAGGTGTTTATGCTTATAAAGACTGGATCAGCCCCTCACTGATAGGTTGCCTTAAATGATATCATTCTAGCTCGGCATTCCCAATGCCTCCCTCTGTTCACTGATTGGACAGGTTAAAATGCCTCCTGACACAACAAGCTCAATGGGATCAGATCCAGACTAGCACTGCAGGAAGATGATAATCAAGTGGAAGTGCTGGGAAGGCATGTCCAGGCTAGGGCCCTATGGTTCATGAGTTATTCCACAAAAACCAACCCGTCTTGTGAAGAGACCAGCACCTGAGGGAATCAGTCTTCAGGGACTAAAATATCACATGTGCTATGAGTCTCCGTCCTGTTTCAAGTGACCTGGTTTTTCGGTGTCCCAGGAATCTTCAATAGAGATTTTTGTTCAAAGTGGAATTTCCTAAATTGCATGGGGTCCCCTTGACCAGATTTTCACAAAACATGACCCATTCTCAGAAATGCATATACACAATATTCTGCATTCATCACATTTCATGTAGTTCACATGTTCTGGTCCCAGTAAATTGCCAATTGAAGTGTCATGTTTTTACATGTTTGTCTCCTACTAGGTGCCGCTACACAACTACACTTGTGGTCATGATCAGATTTTATGGCAAACAGTACTATTAGCAATGTTTATAGAAAAGACAAGGAGTTTTAGCCATATCATTTTCATAAGGTCTAATCTCTTCACAAAAATCTCCATCACCAAAAGGTCGATTCAGAAGACAGAAATCAAGGCACATTTTCTGAAGAAGATGATTGACAGGGCCTGTAACATGGCAAAGCTCAGCCTTGATATTTACATTCTCCAACCTATATTTTCCAAGATGGCAACATAATTCAGTGTCATAATGAAACCAAAGCACATGGCAACTGAGGGTTTGCTTTTGTTTTAGTGAAGTTCACACTGTGGCAAAAGTATGAAATATTATGAAGGGATCCACTGCCATGACAGCCATATATAGGTCTCCTCCTGGAACACAATCCATGATCCCCTTT
>PYXC01000826.1:60000-66310 GCA_015244755.2 Tenualosa ilisha
GTTTGTGTGCATGAGTGTGTGTGTGTGTGTGTGTGTGTGTGTGTGTGGGCTCTATTTTGACGATCATATGCGCATTGTCTAAAGTCCGTCGCGCAAGTTGCTTTGGGGGCGTGCCCGACACAATTTGGTATTTTGACGGTGGGAAAAGCGAACATTGCGCCAGGCGCATGGTTCAGAAGGGTTGCTCTTAAAGTACTTCATTAGTCATGGGCGTAAACATACAATTAACCAATCAGGATTTATCATTCCCTTTAAAAGCCAGCGGCGCATTTTCCATGGTGTGTTGCTATTACGATGGCGAATTTACCTGGAAGACAGGAGCGTTTTTCGATGGAGGAGACCGATCTGCTAGTGTGTGTGGTAAAAGCGCGTGAACAGGGGGTGGAAAGAATCCCCCCAAACCTCCACGGGTCAAGGAAGTATGGGAGGAAATATCCTCAGTTGTGTCCTCCGCCTTTGGCAAAAAAAGAACATCCGAACAGTGCCGAAAGCGGTACAATGATGTTAGAAGACGGGGGAAACAAAAGCTTTCAACGCAAATGAATAAATATTGTGATATATGTGATGTACATTTATATTTCATATTTCCAGGACTTCATAATTTTTTTCTCCACGTGAAAAACTTTTGTATAAACCCTGCTGCGCGCTCCTGCTGATGAGAGAAGCAGGGTGTGCGCACATTGTGCACGCTTTCATATCCCAAAGCGCTGTGCGCCCCTAAAATAGCTTTTCAGCAATGCGCAACTGACGACAGACCAGGGTTTTGTTGGTCACTGGCGGATTTCATTTTTGCGTCCTTATAATAGCATCTGGCACGCACACCACAGACCACGCAGACCACACCTCTTCTTCTCGCTGACACACCCATGACGGCGCAGTGTCATCTGCTATCTAGACAACGTGATTTTTTGCTGGAAAAAATGATGATGCGCTGGCACAGAATAGTAATGACACCATGCGCATGTCACGAATGCACAGTGCGCCGCGGCATGATAGGGCCCTGAGTGTGTGAGGAGCTCTGACCGAGATCATTTCTTTTTTTATTGTACATTATCAGAATCTACCTAAAAGACATGTGACCTAATTAACACCTAATACTAAAATAAATGTTTCTTTTGATATGGTGTGATATTACAGTTACATATCGTTACACACACGCACACACACACACTCACAAGGATATGCAAACACACACACCCAAAAACACACACACACACACACACACACACACATACATACACAGACACATGGCACTTTCACACATAGTCAGGTCTACACCAAAAAGACAAGAGAAAAATGTATTACACACACACACACACACACACACACACACACATACACACATACACACATAAACTACAACTAACAATGCTAAAGCACTTTAGGCTGCAACATTAAACAGAGATGGTTGACAAGTTTCTACAAGTTCCCCAGTGTTAACAACATTCCCAACTGACCTTATGCACATCATGGAGTCCACAGGCATAGATTATATTAGAGGTTATGTTGGATACAAAGGCATATGTAGGCATGGGTTCAGTTGCCTTAGGTTATGTTGGATACATTGACATACATGTAGGTTATGTAGGCATGTTTAAGCCCAGGTTATGTTGGATGTTATGGGTTATGTCGGGCATACATGTAGGTTATGTAGGCATATGTAAGCCCAGGTTATGTTGGATGTTATAGGTTAAGTGTCAGGATGTTAATCTGATGTCTCCACATGATACTTTAGTGTGTGCACAACTGATAGAATGATCCAGTAAAAGACTGGACATTCCTCATCCATTCCAATGCAAGATGAACACCAGCACACATGCACAAGCCCTCACACACAATGAATAGTAACTTCCAGAAAATAACACACACCCTTGTGTTAACTGCAGTTATTAAATGTACAATAAATGACTCCAGATCAGATAATGATTTCAAGAGAATGCAGAATGAAGAAGAGAAATGCAGATTGCTGTTGTAGGCTACTGTAGTTTTGTTTCAGAACTCTGTGTACTCACTCATTGATAAGCATCTCTGTTTGACCCAGTTTCAGTCTGTGTGTTCCTTCTTCTGTCCTCCTTCGTCTGCTTAACCCCAGAGAAGGTTCAGTCTGCACACTAAACTCATACCAACACACACACCACACTCTCTCTCTCTACACACACACACATACACACACGCACATTAAAAAGCACAAACAGGTGAACCAGACTTGACTGACAGAACTCCAATCCTCTAGGCCTAGTGGCACACACACACACACAAGCACACACACACACACACACAAAATCTATCAATCAATCTATCTATCTATTTATTTTCTTTTTACCATAAAAGGAACCTGCCTAACATGCTAGTAGCCTGGAAACATCACAGACCGTCACAGACACATCTGCACATGCAGGAGGGAGATGACCTTCATGGTCTGCTGAATGAGATGCATTTCGAGATGATGGCTTGGCTTGTAGCCTTGCTGATGATTACAGAGATCCATGCGATTATGTGCGTGTATGTGTGTGTGTATGTGTGTGTGTGTGTGTGTGTGTGTGAGTGAGTTTGTGTGCTTAGAGTACAAGCTAAATGAATCATTGCAATGTGTGTGTGTGTGTGTGTGTGTATGTGTGTGTGAGAGAATGCATCCTTGTACAGTTGTAAGAACCGTGTTGATAGAATTACTTTTTGTTTTAAATTGTTGTATTCTTCATTGGAACATTGTTTTTGAGCTTTACATATGTGTATATTCATAACTCATGTTTGTAGGAATGTTAGTTCAACATTGTGAAGTGCATTTGTTGGGCACTTGTCCTTCCCTACCTCTGCCCCATCTACCCTAAGTACATCTAAATCTGCACTAGACTCCACTTCTGCACTCTTACACTCTAGAAGCCCCCTAGTGGTGTTCTTAGAATGTTTCTTCTGTGTAGCTTGATTGGTCCAGTAATCCTCTTTTTGTGAGTCTCTTTGGATAAAAGTGTCTGTGAAATACATACATTTAAATGTGAATGTAAATAAAACCTCTAGGTAGAATGAGTTACAATTTCAGACAGTCAGAGTGGAGTTTCCAAAGTTCTTCTCTCTGTCCACGACCACAAGGAGACGAAGCAGAAACATCAAACCTGCAAACAAGCTCAATGGGATCAAATCAAGACTAGCACTGCAGGAAGATGATAATCAAGTGGAAGTGCTAGGAAGGCATGTCCAGGCTAGGGCACTATGGTTCATGAGTTATTCCACAACAACCAACCTGTCTTGTGAAGAGACCAGCACCTGAGGGAATCAGTCTTCAGGGACTAAAATAGCACATGTGCTATGAGTCTCCGTCCAGTTTCAAGTGACCTGTTTTTTTGGTGTCCCAGGAATCTTCAGTAGAATTTTTTGCAAAAGGTGGAATTTTCTAAATTCCAGGTGTAACCTTGACCAGATTTTCACAAAATATGACCCATTCTCAGAAATGCATATAGGATTCTACATTCATCACATTTCATGTAGTTCACATGTTCTGGTCCCAGTAAATTGCCAATTGAAGTGTCATGTTTTTCCATGTTTGTCTCCTACTAGGTGCCGCTACACAACTACACTTGTGGTCATAATCAGACCTTATGGCAAACAGTACTATTAGCAATGTTTATAGAAAAGACAAGGAGTTTTAGCCATATCATTTTCATAAGGTCTAATCTCTTCACAAAAATCTCCATCACCAAAAGGTCGATTCAGACGACAGAAATCAAGGCACATTTTCTGAAGGAGATGATTGACAGGGCCTGTAACATGGCAAAGCACAGCCTTGATATTTACATTCTCCAGCCTATATTTTCCAAGATGGCAGCATAATTCAGTGTCATAATGAAACCAAAGCACATGGCAATTGAGGGTTTGCTTTTGTTTTAGTGAAGTTCACACTGTGGCAAAAGTATGAAATATTATGAAGGGATCCACTGCTATGACAGCCATATATAGGTCTCCTCCTGGAACAGAATCCATGATCCCCTTTACAAACTTTAACACTGTAGAAGTGTTCAAAATACCCATTGACTGTGTAGTCATTCTTTCCCTCACGTCTCACAACTACAGTAAACTTCATTTCAATCCCAACATGGAGGAGCAAAAAACTAGAGAATTTCACAAAGTGATTGTTTATATATATATATACATATAGTGGTTAAAATGCCTGTCTGTCACTCTCTCTCACTGTCTGTCTCTTTCCATAGCTGATCTGACCAATCAGAATCAAGCTAAGCCCTCCCTTGCTTGCTGAATGAGGAAGTGGGGAACTGAGGCACAAAGTGTGCAGCGTCTGACTGTCTTTTCCTGAACTTTGAACAGGTACGTGTTCTCTAGTCACTAGAGTCTAGTGTACTAAATACTTTTGTATTCAACAAACAAGACTAATGCATGATTCAAATGTATGAAGATAAAAATAACAGCCTTGTGGATTTTATGCTGTGTTTTCTCACTCAGAAACTGACAGGATCCTCAGAATTGAAAGTGAAAGCAAATGGTGTAAGTAGTCAAACAAATGAGAGTGTGCAGGTAACAATGGCATCAAAATCTTTTTCTGAAGAGGACTTGACCTGTCCTGTGTGCTGTGACATCTTCAAGGACCCTGTTGTCCTCTCCTGCAGTCATAGTATCTGCAAAGTCTGTCTGCAGCAGTTCTGGGACACCAAGGGATCCAGAGAATGTCCAGTCTGCAGGAGAAAGTCATCAATGCAAAATCCTCCAATCAGCCTAACTATAAAAAACCTGTGTGACACCTTCTTACAGGGGAGAAGTCAGAGAGCTTCAGCAGGGTCTGAGGTGCTCTGCAGTCTGCACAGTGAGAAACTCAAGCTCTTCTGTCTGGAGGATAAACAACCTCTGTGTTGGGTGTGTAGAGACTCCAAAAAACACACTGGTCACAAGTGTCACCCTATAGATGAGGCAGCTCTTGACCGTAAGGTAAGATGTTCTTGTTGGTAAACAGCACCACCTAGGGATTAGATAAATAAAAACAGGCAGCACAACAACACTATAGGAAGTAAACAGCAATACAAACAAATACCAATTCCAGTCCTTAGATACTATACAGAGCAATTAGGTAAGGTAGTAGGTAAGATAATTCCTCATTATTATTAGATTTACATAACAGCATCACCTGATTGACTGGAGCTGAATGAGCAACACTGTATCAGGACTGTAGAGATGCTGCAGTCTGCAGTGAAGTCTGTCATTTATTCCAGGAGGAGCTCAAGATCAAACTGCAGCCCTTACAGCAGAAACTCAACACCTTTGAGGAGAGGAAAGTCACCTGTGAGAAAACAGCTGAGCACATCAAGGTGAGTCCAGAAACACACACACACACACACACACACACACAGAAACACACACACACACACACACACACACACACACACACACACCTATGCAAATGCGAATTGTGTCCAGTGTACATGTCATTCTGAAATATTTTAATGGAAATGTGTGTAGTTTATTTTTTTATGATCTCTCTGTATGTTCTGTGTGTTGTTTGTAGTTTTATATAATTGCTGGTATCTGGTCTTATGATGGATAAACACACAGGGCACACAGCACACAGCACCTCACTAGCAGACACTATATTTAGTGTCAAACTTCTGTGTTCATCAGATCAGTTCAAAAAATGAATGTCTGCTGTCATAGTCTTTAGTCATTTAGCCTGTTTGCTTCTCATGACATCATGAAGTGTCATCATGTTCCAGTGCACTTCTATCTGTGTCTCTGAATGCCAGTGTTATTGGCACTCAGTCCTGCTGTGTTTATTCTCTGTCTTCTCCTGGCCTACTGCTGTTTGAACTGTATTGTATTCTGGCTCACCTGTAATCACTCTGTATGAAGGATTCAGAAACACCATGAATTGGTTTTATTCAGACTCAGGCCCAGCACACAGAGAGACAGATCAAGGAGGAGTTTGAGAAGCTTCACCAGTTTCTACGAGATGAAGAGGCAGCCAGGATAGCTGCTCTAAAGGAGGAAGAGGAGCAGAAGAGTCAGATGATGAAGGAGAAGATTGAGAAGATGAACAGAGAGATCTCATCTCTTTCAGACACAATCAGAGCCATAGAAGAGCAGATGGGAGCTGATGACATCACATTCCTGCAGGTAGGAAACATTTACTCTCAACAACTGAGCTGGACCAAAACATCTGACTACTGATTTAATGATCTTGATCTATTTAATGATCTTGATCTAATGATCTAAACATCTGGCTGTTAGCCTATATTTGTATTGATGACACCAGCTGATATCACCACTAACAACATTCTTTTTGCCATCATTCTGCCCATCATTTTATAAATCA
>PYXC01000827.1:0-2500 GCA_015244755.2 Tenualosa ilisha
AGACACACAGACTCAGATTCACGCACAAGCCACCACACACACACAAGTACGGGTGACTTCCCCAGTTTGACCCAGGTCATTAGCAGTGTGTGTGTGCACACTTCAGACAGAAAGGTATTCATGTACATGTGTGTATTTCAGACAGAAAGGTATTCATGCATGTGTGTGTATTTCCATACTTACATGTAGCCATTTGTCTGTTCTGTTCTTGTTTGACCAGCTGAACCTCTCTCTCTCACACACACACACAGGTGCCATGCAGCAGAAACTATATTTTGTGAACAGCGTAAACAAGTCACATGTGGTCATTTGCATCGCTGTAGAATCTCAAACCAATATTCCAATTTTCATGAATGTGCATATATGCTTTGTGACCAGACATTCTACTTGTGGTCTGCGCACGCACACAAACACACTCACACAGTGTTGAGCTGATAACTGCAGCTCCAGTTTTTATTGAGACAGAAATGAGTAGTACAGGCAGACCAGCCAATCCTCTTCCAGTTGCATGATCACAAACCCATACTACATTTCCCAGAGTGTTCTGCTCTTCCAACCCCACATTCCCAGTGTTCTGTTTCAGCTCCACCAAGGCAAACACACACATGGCATACACTCTCTTCTTAAAACTTCCTCTCTCAACACACACAACACAGTTTCCCACCCATCATGTCTTGCAGGGTCCAAGCAGCCAGTTCATCTAGTGTGTTCCCATGGCAACAGCAGCAGCATTACTCTACAGTGTGGGGGTACGGGTGCAGGAACTCTCAAAGTGTGTGAGTGAGTGTGTGTGTGTGTGTGTGTGCGTGCGTATGGTTTTGGCTCCCAGGGCCTGGGATCTTTCAAAGCACTAGTGTTCATAACATGGGTCCTGCGGGGATCAAAACATTACAAAAATAGTCCCTGCAGGCATGCCTCCTCGTAGGAGCAAGAAGAGTAAGGATTCTTCCAATACTTTACATCTCATCAGCATTATCAATACTTCACTTCTGATCAGCGTTATCAATACTTACATTACATCTGATCAGCGTTATCAATACTTTACATTACATCTGATCAGCGTTATCAATACTTTACATTACATCTGATCAGCGTTACCAGTTGAGTTCGTCTATCAGTAAATAATCAACACATGTAAAGATGCTGTCCGACCCTCATACTCTTCTGGTCTGCTACAACTCTCCTGTGTGTGAACTGTATATAAAGCAGTATTGTGTCTGAGTGTGTGTGTGTGTTGTAACAGTGTGCTATGGTGTTTACATGTCTGTGGTGTGTGTGTGTGTGTGTGTGTTTGTGAAGTGGAGAGGCTAGCAGCACCTCCAAGTGGCAGCAGCAGAAATGACTCCATCCCTTAGGTCAGCACTTTAGAAGAGTTGGGGGGGGGGGGGGGGGGGCTGGCGTGAGGTTCAACATTGCGTGTGTGTGTGTGTGTGTGTGTGTGTGTGTGTGTGGGGTTGGGGGGTGGTTATGTGTTAAGTGAGGTCAGGGGGTCAAGCATGAGATTCAACATTGTGTGCGTTTCGTTTATTTCAGAATATCCCCCAAACACCATGGGGGGGGGGGGGGGGGGGAACGAGGGAGAGAGAGAGAAAAGAGAGAAAGGGGACAGAGAGAGAGAGAGAGAGAGAGAAGACAAACTGGCGCTCCAGTGGGCGTGGCTGTGGGCGTGTCTACTTGTCTCCACGGCGCTGCTTGTCTTGTTGTCGCTTGGTGATGGCGTACTTGAAGAACTCGTAGACGGACCAGCTGATGGCCGTGGAGGGCATCTGGTAGATGATGCGCGCCTGGACGCCCTTGAAGTACGCCGAGGGCCCGCCCAGCCGATAGACCGTGCGGAAGGCCTGCGTCAGCCCCGAGATGTGTGTGTGCGTGTGCGTGTGCGTGTGCGAGTGTGTGTGCGCGGAGCCCAGCACCAGCGACTCCTGCGTGTTGAGCAGGGTCTTGCAGACGTCCAGCGGGGTGGTCGCGGCGGCCGCGAGGGCCCCGGCGAGGGCGCCGCTGAGCACGTGGCTGCCGGGGTGGTAGAGTCTGTGGGGGTTCAGACGCTCCTGCAGCCACTCGTACGCCACGAAGTGCAGCGCCTGGAACGGCACGTTCATGGTCAGCTGGGTGGAGTAGCTGCGGTAGAACGCCCCCGCGCCCTCCCGCGCCCACACCGCGCTCACACACTCACACACACCCCGGTACGGAGAGTTGTACATCTGCATGCGCTGCTTCACCACTGATGAAACACACACACACACGCACGCCAACACATGCGCACACACACACACGCGCGCACGCACACACACACACACACACACACACACACCACACACACACACACACACACACACACACACACACACAAGGTTGCAGAAGTCCATGGATGGGTCAGCACGGGTAAGCGCAGCATCGCGTGACATCATGTCCGCCCCAGAAAAAAAGAAACAGAAACACACATTAGTGCAACCAACACCTGTTATAGCATCTCTCTCTCTCTCTCACACACACACACACA
>PYXC01000827.1:7500-30000 GCA_015244755.2 Tenualosa ilisha
TCATGCTAGGAGGTGTGTGCGTGTGTGTTTATGGTCATGTTAGGAGGTGTGTGCGTGTGTGTTTATGGTCATGTTAGGAGGTGTGTGTGTGTGTTTATGGTCATGCTAGGAGGCGTGTGTGTGTGTGTGTGTGTGCGTGTGTTTATGGTCATGTTAGGAGGTGTGTGCGTGTGTGTTTATGGTCATGTTAGGAGGTGTGTGTGTGTGTGTGTTTATGGTCATGTTAGGAGGTGTGTGTGTGTGTGTTTATGGTCATGTTAGGAGGTGTGTGCGTGTGTGTTTATGGTCATGTTAGGGTGTGTGTGCGTGTGTGTTTATGGTCATGTTAGGAGGCGTGTGTGTGTGTGTGTTTATGGTCATGTTAGGAGGCGTGTGTGTGTGTTTATGGTCATGTTAGGAGGCGTGTGTGTGTGTTTATGGTCATGTTAGGAGGTGTGTGTGTGTGTTTATGGTCATGTTAGGAGGCGTGTGTGTGTGTTTATGGTCATGTTAGGAGGCGTGTGTGTGTGTTTATGGTCATGTTAGGAGGTGTGTGTGTGTTTATGGTCATGTTAGGAGGTGTGTGTGTGTTTATGGTCATGTTATAGGAGGTGTGTGTGTGTGTGTGTGTGTTTATGGTCATGTTCCCGTGTGTACAGTGGTCTACACTGTCACCTACATGAGCTCTGTTTTCCAACTGCAACGCAGACAAACTCTGTGGCCGTAAGACTGTAAGTCCAGACAAACTCTGTGGCCGTAAGACTGTAAGTCCAGACAAACTCTGTGGCCGTAAGACTGTTAGTCCAGACAAACTCTGTGGCCGTAAGACTGTAAGTCCAGACAAACTCTGTGGCCGTAAGACTGTAAGTCCAGACAAACTCTGTGGCCGTAGGACTGTTAGTCCAGACAAACTCTGTGGCCGTAGGACTGTTAGTCCAGACAAACTCTGTGGCCGTAGGACTGTTAGTCCAGACAAACTCTGTGGCCGTAGGACTGTTAGTCCAGACAAACTCTGTGGCCGTAGGACTGTTAGTCCAGACAAACTCTGTGGCCGTAAGACTGTAAGTCCAGACAAACTCTGTGGCCGTAAGACTGTTAGTCCAGACAAACTCTGTGGCCGTAGGACTGTTAGTCCAGACAAACTCTGTGGCCGTAGGACTGTTAGTCCAGACAAACTCTGTGGCCGTAGGACTGTTAGTCCAGACAAACTCTGTGGCCGTAGGACTGTTAGTCCAGTTATACTCTGTTGCCGTAGGACTGTTAGTCCAGACAAACTCTGTGGCCGTAGGACTGTTAGTCCAGACAAACTCTGTGGCCGTAGGACTGTTAGTCCAGACAAACTCTGTGGCCGTAGGACTGTTAGTCCAGACAAACTCTGTGGCCGTAGGACTGTTAGTCCAGACAAACTCTGTGGCCGTAGGACTGTTAGTCCAGACAAACTCTGTGGCCGTAGGACTGTAAGTCCAGACAAACTCTGTGGCTGCAGGACTGTTAGTCCATCCAATGGCACCTTATCACTAGTTATGTGCAAAGCATGACCACACAAATTTGCCCATTAAATTTGCCAAAGTATTTTCTTCATTCCCATTTAGCCTTCATTTCCTTCCGAATAAGCACCTATCTATCCATCAATAAGCACCTATCTATCCATCAATTGGTCTATCCATCAATTGGTCTATCAATCAATTGGTCTATCCATCAATTGGTCTATCCATCAATTGGTCTATCCATCAATTGGTCTATCCATCAATTGGTCTATCCATCTCTATATCTCCATCAGGCCATTGATCTCTATCTGGCCTCTGATTTTGTTCTGGTCGACTGTAACGTTCTCCGTGCCATTTGCTCGCTGCAGATGCAGTGTTGCTAATCTAGTAATTCCGACCCAGAATGTACTTGGAAAATCATAAAACGTGGTCACTGCTGTTGTAAAGGCAGCACTTCAATTGAACAAGGTTCCTTAATCTCTGCTGACACATGATGATCATCTGACTCATTATAATATATTTCTGGCAAACCACTCCTTTAATGTTAGATCACATGTACATCTTTAGATAATATAGAACTTAGGCTAGTGAATACCGCCGCCCTTAGAGAGAGAAATGTATCTGTTGCATATATTCCAAATACACAACTATGTATACTATGTAGGAAGCGTGTAGGAAGGGTGTAGGAAGGTGGAATGAAGCGTGTAGGAAGGTGGGATGAAGCATGTAGCAAGGTGGGATATGGGGAACTTCTACGTAGGAAGCGTGTAGGAAGGTGGGATGAAGCGTGTAGGAAGGTGGGATGAAGCGTGTAGGAAGGTGGGATGAAGCGTGTAGGAAGGTGGGATGAAGCGTGTAGAAAGGTGGGATGAAGCGTGTAGGAAGGTGGGATATGGGGAACTTCTACGTAGGAAGCGTGTAGGAAGGTGGGATGAAGCGTGTAGGAAGGTGGGATGAAGCGTGTAGGAAGGTGGGATATGGGGAACTTCTATGTATTTTTTTCCCCAAATTTAGCCATGATAAACAAGAAAAACTACGTCTAAAACTTTCAATCCAAACCTGAAATGGCATCTCAGCAACGCAATAAGATATCAGGCTGAAATGTTTGCATAATGTTTGTATAAAGTTTGTATAAAGTTTGCATAATGTTTGCATAATGTTTGTATAAAGTTTGCATAACGTTATAATGGTCACAAGACATGGGGGACGTGTGGACAAATGCGGAGCCCAAACCTGAGACCTGACGAGGCCGCTCGAGCAGAGCCCCCAATTTATCCAAATATGCAAATGATCTCATTAACTATGCGCAACACAAAAACATCCCAAGCAGAAATGGATTCTACACGAAAAAGCAGTGAGTGTGTGTGTGTGTGTGTGTGTGTGTGTGTGTGTACCATTGGCGAGGTGGCTGTTGGCCCCAGGATGGATGACATCACTCAGGCTCTTTTTGAGTTTCTCGTAGCAGGCGAAGTAGAGAGCGTGTGCTGGCCCCGCCCCTATTGCCGTGGCGTTGAGGCCGCGCATCGGCCGCCACACACCCTCTGTTCGCACAATTCGCCCCAAAGCCTCCAGAACATTCCGGTAGCGCGCTGCTGGCTCAGGCTGCAGGCTCTGCATGCGCGTCTGAGGAGAAAACACACACACACACACACACACACACACACACACACACACACACACACACACACACACACACACACACACACACACACAGCAGTGTAAGTATAGTCAGATGCTGCACAAGGTTATAATCGGACTCTGCTAAGCTTCTTTTCCTTCACCAGAACACACACACACACACACTTTGTCACTTCAGAGAAAGTTCACATAAGAACTGAAAGTTGAGGACAAGGAACACTTGTTTCACACATAAAAATTTCAGTGTGTGCACATATGATGAAAGACATACACAAGTCAGTGTGTGTGTGTGTGTGTGTGTGCTTAGACAAGTCAGTGTGTGTGTGTGTGCTTAGACAAGTCAGTGTGTGTGTGTGTGTGTGTGTGTGTGTGTGTGTGTGTGTGTGCTTAGACTAGACGTAACGGTTAAAATTGTACCTTTGCACTAATTTGCATGAAATCTGAAATCAAAGATGGAGAGAGAGAGAGATAGATTCAACCTATTATGGGTCATCCTCTCTCTCTCTCTCACACACACACACACACACACACAATGAACAGCCCATACATGTGTATTGGCCTCATATGCACGTGGCCATGCCAAGGTATAACTCAGAACGTCCACCTGGCCTGCTGACCCAACTCAAATTCCCAGCTCTGCTTTTGTGTGTGTGAGTAGCACAGGCTGTGTATGGTCTTAAGACACACACACACACACACACACACACACACACACACACACACACACACACACACACACACACACACACACACACACACACACACACACACGGCAGACATTAGTTGATGAGTTTAACATGGAATGCTGCCCAGTTGGCACCCCATATGTACGTGTACAAAATCCTATGCATTCATTTGTGCAAATGATCCATTTGTGCCCAACATTTTTGATTAACATTTATTTATTATTAATGTTTTATTCATATTTATCTGTTCATCTAAAGCCACCCAGCACCCCATCTGGCCCAAGACCAAAATGGTTGGAATAGTTTGGGCATCACCATGGCCCACTCAAACGGAACGTTTGGGCATCACCATGTCCCACGTTGTTAAGCTTCATTTATTTGCTCAGCCCCCATAGAAGCCCATGGAATTTAGAGCTCTGAAACGGCTTGTTTATTTACTAACACAAATGTTTTATAAAGTACAGGGTGCCAACTTCACCAAGTTCTCCAAGTTGGAGATGATATCTCCTCCACTGTGGCACTAGGGAGTAGCCAATGGGCTGCGGGCACTGGGGAGTAGCCAATGGGCTGCGGGCACTGGGGAGTAGCCAATGGGCTGCGGGCACTGGGGAGTAGCCAATGGGCTGCGGGCACTGGGGAGTAGCCAATGGGCTGCGGGCACTATGCTAGCCAGACCACCAGCCCTAAACTTCACTGTTCTCCAGCTGACTGTGTGTGTTTTGTGTGTAGACGTGTGTCTGTCTGTAGACATGTGTGTGTGTTTTGTGTGTAGATGTGTGTGTGTTTTGTGTGTAAACATGTGTGCATGTTTCTGAGAGTCAGCAGTGTGTGCATACCTGACAACACAAGACACACACACACACACACTTCACAGGAAACGTCTGTGTGTGACATAAATGGGAATGTCAAAGGGATCCTGCTCTTCCCACTGCCCTCTACAGATGACGGCGTCTCGACACACACACACACCCACCCACCCACCCCTCTACTCTCATAACACTGGCAAACTCTCAGACTCTTAACACACACACGCCCCTAACACCTGTGCACTTGTCAGCCTGTCATCTGAAAATCCGAGAAACACCAGATGGTTAAACATGAAAACACTGCACACACGCCCCCCCCCACACACACAATATTATTATTGTGGGCTTGCACTAAAAGTGTTTGGTTCAAATCCCGTCTGTGTTTCCAGTAAATATTCCGAAGTGCTTATTAAGGGATAAAGACGTGCTTCGAGCTCCCGGTCGGTCCCGTGCCTGAAAAACTCCTGCTGCGCACACAGGCAGCGACCCTGCAGAGATGCGTGTGCAAGGAGACGGACGGGTCAACAACTTTGCACGGATACATACATAAAACCACACAGTCTAGCCTACTGCGCATGTGCAGTCGCCCGCTGAATGTCAACACGCAGACGTCAATGATGTGACCGACAGGGAAAACACGTGCCCATTTATGCAATCTTCAATAATGAGGATCTGCAGAACACGCTTCTACTTTCCGAATAGATCTGCTGCGGGCTAACTGCACACTACAGACCTGCCGCAGCAACGTTAGTGCGCTTAGCACAGTGAAAAACTGTCCGCTTGAGCCCACTGTTGCAAGCAGTTGTTTACACGGACGTGCATTCATCTATTAGACACGCATTCATCTGTAGAAACAGACACCTAAAATTAGCCGCCCGCCCTTCTCATTCGGTTTCTTACAGACGTCACCGCGTTACACGATACCTCGCGGTCCACTATGCGGAGTTTTGAGCACGTGACGACTTAACGGGGACTAAAGACTACAGGGCCCGCCAGCGTGAATGGTTTTCCCGACGGGATGTCGAACCCGACCGGTTTAGCGGAAGCAACCCGCTAGTCGCTCGTGCACACGAACCCGCACGACCTAACATTAGCTGCGCAGCAGCAAGCTACCAGACCAAGGTTGTATAACGTTAAATACGGAATTAATAGGCCTGAGGTTAAATAAGTGGCCAAGCCATCTTTGAGAGCTTAAATATCGACAGATGGTCAAACTGTCAAATTATCCCTATTCTTTGTTCCACTGTCAGAAAGCCGACTTCCCAAGTTTGCCAAACTTGACGTTAGCTCATTAGCCAAGTTACCCTTGGCCAGCTGTTATCTTATTTTCCTGACTAAGGTTAAAGTTCAATTGAATACTAGTACCAGGCTTTAACGAACGACATAATGGAATACGTAACAAATTCTCGCCTAAATTATCCCGCAGTACGTAACGGTGTGCAGTAACCTTGTATGTCGCCAGTTATCACACACTACTGGCAGCATTAAATAACAGTGCATAGTTAGCGCTTGTGCAGAGTTAGCTTGTAGCAGCGTGGCATTAGCCATAAGCGACTTCGACCTTGCCAAACGACAACTGCAGGCCAACGTTAGCTCTAACCAATGTCAGTTCACTGATCTGACGAGGAAGTCTTCTTGCACAAAAAAACATTACGCAACATGCCGCTGAAGCATCTTGGTGAATTTGAGTTACCTTTACACAATCTATGGGAAACATCAAACAGTGTTCCATAATTCCAGCGCAAGCCCCGGCTAACATGTGGGTGCTGGTGGAGGCGCCCTGGGGCAAACCCTCATAGTCCGGTTCTGAAGAGTCCAAGCTATCAACGGACACATGGACCTGTGCAGTCTGTGTTTCACTTTCCACTCCTATCCGTGGTGACAAACTTCCAACGAAGCCCTCAGAAACCCCAAGGAACCTGCTGCCGAGCCACTGGATCTCTGCCTCGGCTGAGGCTCCCGCTACACCGGGCTCCCCACCGCCTGGCTCCGCTGTCATCCGCCGTCTCCTCACGAACCCATCTGCTTCCATTGAGTACCAGGTTAACAGTCTCTGGTAAATAGCAAAACGGTGGTCCAAATTGGGTCTTTTCAGCCCTGATTTCGCGGTGTCATTCCAAAACCGCTTGTTGGTTACTTAATTCTTTTTCCTCTCCCGCCTCCAGTAACCGGGAGGGAACGACTTCCACGCACCGCGCTTGAGACTGGAAGGCCGCAGTGAGATACGAGACACCGCCCCTACTCCGGCACCCTCGAGCTCATTGGCTCAGACATGAAGGCCGAGCCCTCAGACGTTGCAACTGTAACACTGCGGATTGGCTAACGCACATGGCAGTCAAATGACTCTTCCGGCTTATTTTGGTTTGGTAACTGACTCTTCCTATAGACAGTAAAAGAAGACTCTTCCGAGCAGTAGTCGCCAGCCTTCCTCCTTCTCCAGACGGGAATCAAACGTGACTAATTCCCGGAGCAGGAGGATGTGGTAATTCAGAAGAAGCCAATTTCTGGATTCTTCTTTTATATCGCGCCCTCCCTTGCTCTTAATGCCGCATCATGCATGAACCTCATGAAAGCGCAGTTAGACTTCAGCTGTAGTGTCCTTCCCGCCACCGCATTTGATCAGGCAAAGTAGGCCAGGCCTCGGCCATATTAAGTGTCTGGCGAAGTAGGCTAGTATTAAGCCTCGGCCAAATTCATTCAGGCTTATCCATACAGGTGCGATCATATTCATTTTGGCCTGTTTATGCAGGTGTTAAAATTAATTCAGGCCTTTTCGTATAGGTGCGTTCATATTTCAAGTGACCCCCCTCTCCAATAATGTGGCACATGATCCAAACTTCATAAAAACTAAAGGAAACTGTTAACTGTAAACTTACATGCGTGCATGTTTTTCCCTAAATGTGTGTATGTGTGTTGGTGCACCCAGTGTGTGTGTGTGTGTGTGTGTGTGTATGTATGTGTGTTGGTGCATCCACGGTGTTGATTTTACTTATTCTTACTTATACAGATTCTTTATCAATTCTCTTGTCAGTTCCTAACTTGCTGGAGTGCTGAAGGGTGTGTGTGTGTGTGGGGGGGGGGGTGTTGGGGGGCTTGATATTGCTTTTGGAACTGCAGAATGCATCCCTATGGTTGACTGCATGCTCTGACTACCACTCTAGACTAGCTGCCAGACCAGGTTTTGTATGTGTGTGTGTGTCCTTTAGTGCTGTTGGCTAATACTGCAGGCCTAATATGTGTGTGTGTCTGTTAGCTAAGACTGCAGGCGTTGAAATAGGACTCATACTTACCCATACTCACATATCAGACAAATTGTGTTTGACAATGTGTGCAAAATCTGGGCATAGAATAACTGAAACAACAGCCTTGATTTTAGGGGTAGGCTCATCCAACAAAGAACCTGTCCAGTGCCTTTGACTTATTTGACAAGAGCAAATGTGAGAAATCCCAGCCAACAGTTGGACTCAAGTGGGACAAGCACTGGCCTGGATGACGGAAGCATTTGGGCTTTGCTTGAGGTATTGGAGGTATAGACACTAAGCGCTGTGGAGGAGACAGTTTGTAGATGTGTGTGTGTGTGTGTATGCGTGTGTGAGAGAGGCTGAACTAGTAGTTTAGACAATTTGTAAATGGATGTGTGTGTGTGTGCGTGCGTGTGTGTTTTCTGGGAAACCTGTGTTCTGGAATGTTCTAACTTGCGCAAAGTAACACACACACATGCATACATGTTAGAAACACGTGTTTGTCCTATGTATGAGTGTGTGTGTGTGTGTGATATAAGCATGGGACAGTCGGTTGTATAGGTGTGAGTGTGTGCTCTTTGGACTCTTTCCCCACACACATGTGATCTCTTATCATAGATAAGCATCTATGCTCTCAGACTCTGGACCCTCCACCCCACATCAGGCTGTGGGGGAGAAATGTGTCAAAACTTTGGTGTGTGTGTGTGTGTGTGTGTGTGTATGTGTGTATGACCAAAGATGGTAGATGGACAGAGCAAGACTTCATAATTCATTCCTGAATAAACCCTAAGCTAACAGAGCTCTAGAAGGATGAAAGAGCTGGAATACACAGACCGATAATAGACAGACAGACAGACATTTACATTTTTACAATTTACATTTACATTTATGCATTTAGCAGACGCTTTTATCCAAAGCGACTTACAACTCATCAACTATCAATTGTTCCGGGCCAGTCTTTTGTTTCATGATGAGTATAGGCCTCTTACAGGCGTCTGTAATGTAGTAGGCTAGTGCATTAGAATAACGTCTGATTCATGGTGGGTAGAGGTGTATTTGTAATAGTGTACAGGCGTCTGTAATGTAGTAGGCTAGTGCATTAGAATAACGTCTGATTCATGGTGGGTAGAGGTGTATTTGTAATAGTGTACAGGCGTCTGTAATGTAGTAGGCTAGTGCATTAGAATAACGTCTGATTCATGGTGGGTAGAGGTGTATTTGTAATAGTGTACAGGCGTCTGTAATGTAGTAGGCTAGTGCATTAGAATAACGTCTGATTCATGGTGGGTAGAGGTGTATTTGTAATAGTGTACAGGTGTCTGTAATGTGGTAGGCTAGTGCATTGATTAGAATAACGTCTGATTCATGGTGGGTAGAGGTGTATTTGTAATAGTGTACAGGTGTCTGTAATGTAGTAGGCTAGTGCATTAGAATAACGTCTGATTCATGGTGGGTAGAGGTGTATTTGTATTAGTGTACAGGTGTCTGTAATGTAGTAGGCTAGTGCATTAGAATAACGTCTGATTCATGGTGGGTAGAGGTGTATTTGTAATAGTGTACAGGTGTCTGTAATGTAGTAGGCTATGTATTTCTCCCACCACCACCCCCTCCCCCATCAAGTAATTGAAGATAGATAGACAGATAGATAGATAGACAGATAGATAGATGTACTTTATTGTTCCCAAGCTGGGAAACTCACTTGCAGTGGCAGCAAGACATATAGGACAAACACAATAACTGTACAACACAGTAACAATACAAAGAGGATAAAAAGCATAATAAGACAATATCCGATAATATATAAGTGTAATATACAGTCTGAAATGCAAGGCATAGGAAAGAACTTTTTTTAAAGTAAAAATGTAAAATGTAAAAAAAAAAAGTAAAATAAATGTAAAATAAATCCAATGCAGTAACCAGCTGAGGTACACAAGCAGAGAGGCATCAGTACAGAAATGCACATGGGAACAGATGTGTCAGATGGGTTTCTTGTACTGTGGGCAGAAGAAGGTGCAATCATTGGTAAGGCACAGTGAACAGGTAACATTCAGTTTACAATGAAAGTAACTAAGTAGCTTTTACTAAAAGTCGAGAAGTCGAGAAAAGTCGAGTAGATTTTTAGATGGGTACTTTTACTTTTACTTGAGTAGAATTCAAGCAAAGTAAAGATTCTTTTACTTATTTTTCAGAACTTATTCCACCTCTGAGCAAAACCAACAAATAAACAAACAAAAGCTTGATGATATAAAGACTATTTTCTCCACAGTGCAGATACGTTTTAAAAAATAGGATTGAAATCCTGGGATTCTGCCATAGACTTCAGTGGCACAGAGTGAGCCTCTGTTCTACAGACAGGGGGCTTAGGGGGCTTAGGGGATAGGGGGAGGGGGAGGGGATTAGTGACCCCCCCTGCCTCCTGCCTTACAGGAAGCAGCTCATTAATTCATTTTGTTCCACCTACACCTTTGCTATGACCTCTTGCCAGTTTGTACTCATGTCTGTCGTATCTGTCTTATTGGCTGTCTGGGTACTCAGTGGCTTTACATAACCTCTGACCTGAACTTGGGTCGACTCATATGGGCATCTGATCTAGTGTGTGTGAGTGTGTGTGTGTGTAAATGAAAGAAAGTGGGTGTGTGTCTGTGTGTATGTAAGTAATAGCACGCTAGAGTGGTTGACTCTGTGCAGTGTGTATGTGTTTACAGAGATTGTGTGTATACAATGTGTGTGTGTGTGTGTGTGTGTTTGTGTAAGTAAAAGCATATACTTCATCGCTACAGTGGTTTCCTCTCCTGTACAGTGTATGCGTGTGTGTGTGTGTGTGTGTGTGTGTGTGTGTGTTTGTGTAAGTAAAAGCATATACTTCATCGCTACAGTGGTTTCCTCTCCTGTCCAGTGTATGCGTGTGTGTGTGTGTGAGTGTGTTTGTGTAAGTAAAAGCATATACTTCATCGCTACAGTGGTTTCCTCTCCTGTACAGTGTATGCGTGTGTGTGTGTGTGTGTGTGTGTGTGAGTGAAACCGACAGATGGTAAAAGAGGCCCATGACTGTGAGCTCATGTTTAGCTTCTGAGATATCTCAGAAGCGCGCACAAACACACTCACTCACTCACACACACACACACACACACACACACAGAATTGTCTCGGAAGACCTGTTGCCGTGTGAGCTCGAAGTGGTGAGGGAGGTACAACAAGCTGTCCTGCTGTCTAGAGGCACACACCTATCAGTGCTGTCTAGAGGCACTGATGACCTGTGAGACACACACACACATAGACACATGTGCGCATACACACACACACACATACGCACACTGCCAATGCTATCTCTGAGGCTGCCATGCCCCCCTCAGCACTGACATAAGGCAGCTGCGCCCCCCAGAGGTCATATGGTGAACCACACTGAGACAGATAGCTAAGATGGCTGACCAGGCCTCAGATGTCTCTCAGTCAGAGAGAGAGGGAGAGAGAGAGAGTGAGGGAGAGAGAGAGAGTGAGGGTTAAAGAGAGTGAGGGAGAGAGAGAGAGAGTGAGGGTTAGAGAGAGGGAGTGAGGGTTAGAGAGAGTGAGGGAGAGAGAGGGAGAGAGAGAGAGTGAGGGAGAGAGAGTGAGGGAGAGAGAGTGAGGGTTAAAGAGAGTGAGGGAGAGAGAGAGAGTGAGGGTTAGAGAGAGGGAGTGAGGGTTAGAGAGAGTGAGGGAGAGAGAGAGAAAGTGAGGGAGAGAGAGTGAGGGTTAGAGAGAGGGAGAGAGAGAGAGTGAGGGAGAGAGAATGAGGGAGAGAGTGTGAGGGTTAGAGAGAGTGAGGGAGAGAGAGTGAGGGAGAGAGAGAGTGAGGGTTAGAGAGAGTGAGGGAGAGAGTGAGGGACAGAGAGAGAGTGAGAGAGAGAGTGAGGGAGAGAGAGTGAGAGAGAGAGAGAGTGAGGGAGGGAGGGAGAGAGTGAGAAAGAGAGTGAGGGAGAGAGAGAGAGTGAGGCCTCTAATAGCTAATAGTCTCTTGCTCTTTCACTCTGACTTTGGCCACGCTGGACATCATAGAGTCAAAGAAACACCTCAGTTCATAAGCAGTGACTCACACTCACACTTAGGGGACGGCACTTGTTATTGATTTGTGCCAAGCCAAGTTTGTATCAAGTCTGTTTTGCACACTAGTCTGAAGGTTGGGTAACGCACACGTCTGTTTTGCACACTAGTCTGAGGTTTGGGTAACGCACACGTCTGTTTTCCACACTAGTCTGAGGTTTGGGTAACGCACACGTCTGTTTTGCACACTAGTCTGAGGTTTGGATAACGCACACGTCTGTTTTCCACACTAGTCTGAGGTTTGGGTAACGCACACGTCTGTTTTGCACACTAGTCTGAGGTTTGGGTAACGCACACGTCTGTTTTGCACACTAGTCTGAGGTTTGGGTAACGCACACGTCTGTTTTGCACACTAGTCTGAGGTTTGGGTAACGCACACGTCTGTTTTGCACACTAGTCTGAGGTTTGGGTAACGCACACGTCTGTTTTCCACACTAGTCTGAGGTTTGGGTAACGCACACGTCTGTTTTGCACACTAGTCTGAGGTTTGGGTAACGCACACGTCTGTTTTGCACACTAGTCTGAGGTTTTTGATGTCGTCTGTGGAAATTTTATCCTATGACGTTTTAGTTTTTTTTCCCCGTAAAACGTACTACGAATAGCCAAGAAAATACACTAACAGCCACTTTCAAAGTAATATCACAGTTGGTTAAACTTTGTCACAATGTCAGGCATTATACGTATTAAGCATATGTTAGTCTGTATTAAAGATATGTTAGCCTGTATTAAGCATATGTTAGCCTGTATTACTGATATGTTAGCCAGTATTAAGCATATGTTAGCCTGTATTAAAGATATATTAGCCTGTATTAAGCATATGTTAGCCTGTATTAAAGATATGTTAGCCAGTATTAAGCATATGTTAGCCAGTATTAAAGATATGTTAGCCAGTATTAAGCATATGTTAGCCTAAACATATGTTAGCCAGTATTAAGCATATGTTAGCCAGTATTAAATATATGTTAGCCTGTATTAAACATATGTTAGCCAGTATTAAAGATATGTTAGCCAGTATTAAGCATATGTTAGCCTAAACATATGTTAGCCTGTATTAAGCATATGTTAGCCTGTATTAAACATATGTTAGCCTAAACATATGTTAGTCTGTCGTAGACATGCAGAGATCTGCCCCATTGAGACCAAGTGAATAACATTAAGTTAAGCTTGAAATGGTGAATCATGTTCATAACCATGATTAATCTATAGCTTATGTCAGTTGCAACAGAGGACCCCATGTCTGATTTCATGCCTCAGTTCCTCTGATGTAACTTTAAACGTCCAGTATAGCCAAACTAAAATATAGTAATAAGAAGAAGAAGAAGAAGAAGAAAAACAAAGTTACCAAGTTAAGTGCTGTACAATATCAGAGTAAATGAAGAAATAAGGTCATTAAGCAATACACCCACAGCAATTAAGGAGAAATAATAATATTCTTATTCAATTAGAATAATTAACTTAATTAACACTAAAATAAAACATCACTTAAACAAAACTATGAAAAGCTTTCTTATAAAGATGAGTTTCAAGGAAAGACTTGAAACTCATCAGGCAGAGCCTGAGCCAGAGCCAAGGTGCCCTGACAGTAAATCCACTAAAAATCTCCTGTAGTTTGAGACTGACTTTGGGAATTGTTTGCAAACCACAACCAGATGATCTTAAATTAGTACAGGTGATGATCTTAAATTAGTACAGGTGATGATCTTAAATTAGTACAGGTGATGATCTTAAATTCTGTACAGGTGTGTGAGGTACTAAGAGATCAGATACGCAGCCTGGGGAGACGCCATGTGGAGCTTTAAAAGCAATCAGAAGAATGTTGAAATCAGCTCTAAAGCTGACTGGGAGTCAGTTCTAAAGGTGACTGGGAGTCAGTGCAGAGAGGCTAAAACATGCATGTACAATGGTCCCTGTGTCTTTAAAATGTAAGATAGATTGATGTGTCATGTAAGGATTTTGAGGTGGGGGGGGGCTTCTCAGGTCTGAGTTGGGATTGTTGGGATTTTGAGGGGTAGGAAGGGACTAGCTTTGGCAAATCTGAACCGTGATTGGTGGGACAGGGATCTAACCCCTACTGACAAACTGGTCATGAAGTAGGAGTGTGTGTGCAAGAGTAGCCAAAATAAGATCATGAGTAAACAGCAGCAGTCTGGGGCCCCCTAGTGGCCCAGGGAAGTATTACCAATCACGTTAATGATTGCCTGCAGCCCTGTAATACACACACGTTAATGATTGCCTGCAGCCCTGTAACACACACATTAATGATTGCTTGCAACCCTGTCACACACGCGTACCCCACGCAGTAGAGGATTCATGGGTCATGTTACATCAAATGTAGCCTATCAAATTGCATGAGTACTGAATTCATTCACATCAGCATTTAGATTGTCATTGAAATATTGAAAGTATTGAAATTATTCACATAGCGAATTAGTAATTATATATTAATGCTGTTATTTTGATTCTAACTTGATTCAGGGAGTCTGCTGAATTGCCCATATGTACAGAGCCACCTATGGGCACCTAAGCTTAACTTTGTCCAGAAATTACGATGTTCCATTGGTCAGCCATTCTACCAGCTGAACGTGATTGGCTAGAAAAAGTCATGATGCCTTTATGACATCCTGGCAGGATTACTGCAGCTCCTTCAGCTTGGTCTCCCAACAGTCCCACTGAATCTCCCAACAGTCTCATTGAATCTCCCAACAGTCCCACTGAATCTCCCAACAGTCCCACTGAATCTCCCAACAGTCCCACTGAATCTCCCAACAGTCCCACTGAATCTCCCAACAGTCTCATTGAATCTCCCAACAGTCCCACTGAATCTCCCAACAGTCCCACTGAATCTCCCAACAGTCCCAATGTCTCCCAACAGTCCCAATGTCTCCCAACAGTCCCACTGAGTCTCCCAACAGTCTCATTGAATCTCCCAACAGTCCCACTGAATCTCCCAACAGTCCCACTGAGTCTCCCAACAGTCCCACTGAGTCTCCCAACAGTCCCACTGAATCTCCCAACAGTCCCACTGAATCTCTCAACAGTCCCAATGTCTCCCAACAGTCCCACTGAGTCTCCCAACAGTCCCACTGAATCTCTCAACGGTCCCAATGTCTCCCAACAGTCCCACTGAATGTGTCTGCGGTTGGTGCACATTGCAGCTGCTAGACTGCTGACAGGCACGTTGAAGCAAGAGCACATTACCCATGTGTTGGCCTCCCCACACTGGCTACCCATTAGCTGTTGGAATGAGTTTAAAGCCCTTCTAGGTGTATATAACACCATATATAGGTTTAACCCTAAACTTAACCCCTAACCCCTAACCCTGCCTGAGCCCTTACCTGTCTCTCAGATCTGCTACAACCCTATTCTGCTCCTAGGGCCCTTAGATCTACAGATATAGATCCTCTTCACGTAGCCAAACATACTGTAGTTAAACATGAAGGTGCCAGAGCTTTTGTGATAGATAGCAACCCCACGCCTGTGGAATAGTTTGTCCCACCCCAGACATTAGACTGGCCCCCCATCTCCTCCCTTCAGCCTCGGCTCCAAACCCACCTCTACTCCCTTCCTGTGGAGCCTCTTATCTGTTCATTCACTCATTCATTCGTGTGCTCATGAGTGACCTCATGCTGTCGTTCATCTCGTTGGCCTCTCTGTCTGCTGTTTGTCCCTCATTCTCTGGCTGCTGCCTCTGGGTGTAACTCTGCAGGCCTCTTGCTTACTGTAGGATGTTTCTGCAGGCATTATGGCTCTGATCTTTTGGCCACCCTCTCGGTCACTGAAAGCTCAATTCACTTACGTACTTACTAATTGTATCTACAAAATAATGCTTTCTAAAATGGTTGAAAAACATTGAACTGGCGATCTGAGGAACAGTGAGTGTTGTTATCAAGCTTATTGGTCAGGGTTATGTTGGATAGAGAACTAGCACAATGACACTTCAGCTTACTGTACTTCAGAAACTTGAATCATGTGATCATATGATTAGAAACATGATTTGGGGAGTCTGGGAGTAGGGTTCAGTCCACTAGAACACCTTGAACACACACACACACACACACACACACACACACACACACACACACACACAGTCTGGTAGTTTGAGTTTTCACACACACAAGCACATAAATTCCTGGCAGAAATGACTACAGAACCCATTGTTGGATTTGACTTTTGAGTGTGTGTGTGAGTGTGAGTGTGAGTGTGTGTGTGAGTGTGTGTGTGTGTGTGTGTGAGTGTGAGTGTGTGTGTGTTTGTCTGCCATAATATGATTTCTCATTGTGAGCCCACACTGGTGTTAAATTTCTGCAGACTTGGCTACAATTGTGCTTACAAGCCTGATGCTGTGGACTGTGATTGAGTTAGGACTGTCAGTGTGTGTGTGTGTGTGCGTGTGTGTGTGTGTGTGTGTGCACTGCATCCTTAAAGCAAGACAAGAAACCTCTCTCTCTCTCTCTCTTACACACACACACTACTGAACATGACTGAGTTAGGCCTTACTACATGTGTGCCTTTCTTACAAAAATCACGACACACACACACTGATAAATATACAGCAGTCCCTTTCTCACAGATACACACAGAGCGAGAAGCATTTTCTTTGACAAATACACACACACACACACACACAAGAGCCAGTGTGTGTGTGTAAGTGACTGTGTGGTTGTGTGTGTGTGTGTGTGTGTGTGTGTGTGTGCGGCTGTGTGGTTGCTGTAGGAAACCTAAGATGGTCATTAGGAGAGCTCCATGATGTGGTCTCCTGGGCAACCAAATCAATGCAAACTTTAGGAGTTACTTTTCACCATATAAGCAGAATGCAAGGCATTATAAACACACACACACACACACACACACACACACACACACATACACACATACACACACAAACACAGACATACACACACACACATGCAGACTGAAAGTATTATAACACACACACACACACGCAGACTGAAGGTATTATAAACTCTCACACACACACTCTCATTCACACACACATAGAACTGTAATTTCCTTTATAAATTTTTACTCTCTAGCCTGGGAAAACCCTATCCTGATCTGACGCAATTTGGTTTCGCTCTGCAGCTCAGTCTGGCCACCAGGCTTCATTTGCCTGAGATGGGGAACCAATCATAAATGAGCTTTTTACACCTGATGCGGTGGAGGTGGGCTAAACACCTGTAGCTGAAAAAAAGAAACAACCTTGTTAACCGTGTCCAGACATCAGAGAAGAGTGAAATGACGGCTGCGTGTCCAGACATCAGAGAAGATATCAGTGTGTGCAGCCAGACGTAATGTTAAAGTCAAGGAGTGGGCTTGATCATGGGGGTATGTCAGTGTCAGTGCCATGATGAGGAGGGGTACAAATTACAAAATGAAAAATTCAGTTTGATGCTTTGGCACAAAAAATGTGTGTCCATGGTACAGGCCTACTAATGTCAGTGGGTGACATTTCAGTCTTTCTATCAAAATCTGATTCCTTTGAAATGCACCATAGTAACAACAACAGTTCAGTGGTTTCATATTGGGCCTTTCAAGACCTCCAGGGTTTGACTGAGTTGGAGAGCGGAGTGGAGAGGTCAAAGGTCTTGCTGAAAAGGTGTGTTTTTAGGTGTGCTATGCACAGGCCTGAAAAGGCTGATAACAGCTGCAGAGGGGTAGTTTGCTCCACAGAGGACACCTACATGGAGGCTCTGTCCCTGTCTGGTGTGAGGGGTGGCCTAATGGTCCTCATTAGAGGTACGCAGTATGTAGCTACGGGGAGATCAGAAAGTTTTTGGGCTTGTGGAAATGATTTGGAGAGGAGCAGGACTTTGTAAGAAAGGTATAATGATCTTTCAAACCCTCAGTTCTTCTGTAGGAATACAGTACTTTGGACATGAATACAGTACTTTGGACGTGAACACTGCATTAGGCTACAACCACATTACATCACCGTAACACCTGCTTAGTTGCAGACTCAGCTTTGCTTCAGAAGGAAGCAACCCCACCCTCCACTTCAGAAAGCAGATCAGGACTCTGATGCTGTTTCCATACACATATGCCTGTTCAGGTGTAAATAACACTGTTTGCTACAGACCCCCTGGTGCTTTTCTCTGCTATCCCACTATAAACACCTGGGTGTAAATATCCACATTTCTTATGCCCGCCGGGTGCAAACAGCATGGCTGGTTATGCACACACGGGTCCAAATAGCATCTGCCTGTAAAGTGCCAGTTCTGTCAGACTGGTGGTCCTGACAGGGTCGCTGTGCGGCTCATCCGCAGTTAGTTACAGTTAGTCAACTCGTCGCGTGTCCTCCCACACGCCGCGCGCTTCCTCCCGTGCTTATTGGCCGTCGCACTTTAATGTGCCTCTGCCCCTCGGTCCTTCCCGGGATCACCGGACAGAGGGGGAGGAGCCTCGCGAGTTTGGAGAGTTCAGACTCCGGATGGAGCAAAACTTTACGTCAACTTTCGTCATGGCTGCTCGCGTCTGCTTTGGTCGCGGCCAGCGCGCGGTGATTGGAATGGGGACGGTGACCCGCGCGAGCCACAGTCATGCACCTCGAGCGGAGTATGACGCGGTGATTATCGGCGGAGGTAGGACCAACAGCGGTGCCCATGCACGCGCGAAAACAGACGAATCTCCATGCAGACATGCACCTCCGACTGATCTGGGGAGATTGTGTAACAGTACAGTCGGGGGTCGGTGTTAGTCAGCTGCAGGACTTGACGTTGGCGTTTCATTTCTGAGCGTTTTGCACGAGCATTTTAGAGCACAAACGGACTTGGGGTTGTAAAGTGTTCTTGCACGAGACAGTGTCGTGAACTCACGGGCTTGAAGAATAAGTAATGAACTTTGAACTCGGTTGCATCTCTTGGCCGACAATTTCTTCACACACAGACTCTCTCTCATAAACACACACGCACGCGCGCGCGCGCACATACACACAGACATTACATTACACAGACGTTATATTTTTAGATGAAATAATTGCGGTATTGTGAGCGATGATGAGGTTAACACTCAGTGGTGAACAACCACACATACACACACACACACACACACTCAGCAACTCAGTTTGCTACTGCTCAATGATCAGATTGATATCACAGTAATGACAAGTATGGTGATGCTGGTAAGAGATCCTGTGCAGTCCTGGCCACAGAAGTGGCATATTAGTGATCACAGGTTGAGTTTGGATTGATTGGTTTGTACTGAGTGTTTGCCTGGGTCTCTCCTGCAGGACACAATGGACTTGTGGCTGTGAGTATGGAAGCAATCAGTGCATCAGCTTTCCCCATTCTTTGGCATCATTCACAAGGAAGAAAATGAGTGTGTGCGTGTGTGTGTGTGTGTGCGTGTTTGTATACTTGTGTGCGTGTGTGTGTGTGTGTGTGTGTGCGTGTTTGTGTACTTGTGTGCATGTGTGTGTGTGTGTGTGTGTAGTCTGCGTACCTGCAGAAAGGTGGTCTGAAGACAGCAGTGCTGGAGCGGAGGCATCTACTGGGAGGAGCGGCTGTTACTGAGGAGATTTTTCCAGGTGCGGACACACACACACACAAGTATGCACTCACACACACACACACACACACAAGTATGCACTCACACACACACACACACACACACACACAAGTATGCACACACGCAAACACACACACACAAGTATACCATCATGCACATGCACACACACACACACACACATGCGCACACACACACACGCGTACAGACAGACAAGTGTACAGACACAAACACACATACACAAGTATACGCACACACACACACACACTCACAAGTATATGCACACACACACACGCACACAGACACGTACACGCACGCATAAGTATATGCACACACACATACACGCACGCACACACACACACACACACACCTTTAGGCAGGTATCAGTGTGTACCAGGGTTTCTTATGTGATACTCTAGACCAGGGGTCATTTATTTCATTAATCATGAAATTCACCTCTGTGTGTGTGTGTGTGTGTGTGTGTGTTTGTGTGTGTGTGTTTGTGTTTCCCCCATAGGATTCCACTTCTCCAGAGCCTCATACCTGCTTAGTCTGTTAAGACCACATATATACAAAGACCTGGAGTTAAAGGTACCACACACACACACTCACACACTCTCTCTCCTCTTTTGTGTGTTTTTAAGTGAAACCTTCACACCTTCACATTGATTACACCACACACACACATACACACACACCCTTTCCTTTCCTCTCCGCCCTATAGAACCATGGTTTGCGGGTGTTTAAGCGAGACCCTCACGCCTTCACCCCAGTGCTGGAGGAGGGGGTAGGGGGAGGGCCCCCACGCTCTCTGCTGCTTGGAGCCGACATCACCATGAACCAGAAGGAGATTGGCAAGTTCAGCAAAAAGGATGCTCAGGTGTGTGTGTGTGTGTGTGTGTGTGTGTGTGTGTGTGTGTGTGTATGCCTTATGTACCATTTCCTCTCTATTTAATGTGGATCATCTTTGGTTTAACTGAGGGCCAGGCAGACTTGTGAGGGCCTGAGAGACTCAGATAGACTCATGAGGACCAGATAGACTAATGAGGACCAGATAGACCCAGATAGACTCATGAGGACTAGATAGACTCATGAGGACCAGATAGACTCAGATAGACTCATGAGGACCAGATAGACTCAGATAGACTCATGAGGACCAGATAGACTCATGAGGGCCAGATAGACTCAGATAGACTCATGAGGACCAGATAGACTCATGAGGGCCAGATAGACTCAGATAGACTCATGAGGACCAGATAGACTCATGAGGGCCAGATAGACTCAGATAGACTCATGAGGGCCAGATAGACTCAGATAGACTCATGAGGACCAGACAGACTCATGAGGGCCTGAGAGACTAATGAGGACCAGATAGGACATGAGGATAGGACATGAGGACCAGATAGACTAATGAGGACCAGATAGATTCAGATAGACTAATGAGGACCAGATAGATTCAGATAGACTAATGAGGACCAGATAGATTCAGATAGACTAATGAGGACCAGATAGATTCAGATAGACTAATGAGGACCAGATAGATTCAGATAGACTAATGAGGACCAGATAGACTCAGATAGACTAATGAGGACCAGATAGACTCAGATAGACTCATGAGGACCAGATAGACTCATGAGGGCCAGATAGACTCATGAGGACCAGACAGACTCATGAGGGCCTGAGAGACTCAGAAAGACTGATGAGGGCCTGATAGACTTAGATAGACTTATGAGGACCAGATAGACTGATGAAGGCCAGATAGACTCACGAGGACCAGATAGACTCAGATAGACTCATGAGGACCAGATAGACTCAGATACTCATGAGGGCCAGATAGACTCAGATAGACTGATGAGGACCAGATAGACTGATGAGGGCCAGATAGACTCATGTGGACCAGATAGACTCAGATAGACTGATGAGGGCCAGATAGACTCATGTGGACCAGATAGACTCAGATAGACTGATGAGGGCCAGATAGACTCATGTGGACCAGATAGACTGATGAGGGCCAGATAGACTCATGTGGACCAGATAGACTCAGATAGACTGATGAGGGCCAGATAGACTCATGTGGACCAGATAGACTCAGATAGACTGATGAGGGCCAGATAGACTCATGTGGACCAGATAGACTGATGAGGGCCAGATAGACTCAGATAGACTCATGAGGACCAGATAGACTCAGATAGACTCATGAGGACCAGATAGACTGATGAGGACCACATAGACTCAGATAGACTGATGAGGGCCAAATAGACTCAAATAGACTCATGAGGGCCTGAGAGACTGTTGAGGGCCAGATAGACTCAGATAGACTCATGAGGGCCTGAGAGACTCTTGAGGGCCAGATAGACTCATGAGGGCCAAATAGACTCATGAGGGCCAGAGAGACTCAGATAGACTCATGAGAGCCAGATAGACTCAGATAGACTCATGAGGGCCAGATAGACTCAGATAGACTCATGAGGGCCAGATAGACTCAGATAGACTCATGAGGGCCAGATAGACTCAGATAGACTCATGAGGACCAGATAGACTCAGAGAGACTCCTGGGGGCCAGATAGACTCAGATAGACTCATGAGGGCCAGATAGACTCTTGAGGGCCTGAGAGACTCAGATAGACTCCTGAGGGCCAGATAGACTCAGATAGACTCCTGAGGGCCAGATAGACTCCTGAGGGCCAGATAGACTCTTGGGGCCTGAGAGACTCAGAGAGACTCATGAGGCCCAGAGAGACTCCTGAGGGCCAGATAGGGTTAAGGTTAGGGGGTTATTACGGTCTGCCATTAGCATGTAGGTCTGTGGTCACATGTCTGAAAGGTCTGATTTACCCCAAACCTGCTCAAATCAAACAGGAGGTGTGAGGAGAACTTTCATCTTTCCTTTTGAGCAAAGCTTGATAAACCAGCAAGTCACACACTTCATTACCCAATCAGACAGAGACCTAGCATTTCATTACCCAATCAGAATTGTGGATAGGGAACACACTCAGGCAGTCACTCCAGGCAGGATCAGTCCTCTGACGCAGCTCCGTGTGTCACTCTGCAGTCACGCAGGCAGGATCAGTCCTCTGACGCA
>PYXC01000827.1:37500-40000 GCA_015244755.2 Tenualosa ilisha
GTCTTTTTAGGCCTGAATATTTAATGAATAGCCGACTTACAATTTCAGAGAGGAAAATGAAAGTAAATATTATCTACTCTAAGATCTTCCCTCCTCTCGCCCCTGACATCTTTCTACTCAAAGATCTTCCCTCCTCTCGCCCCTGACATCTTTCTACTCAAAGATCTTCCCTCCTCTCGCCCCTGACATCTTTCATAATAATAATTCTTCCATGTGAGCACAGCAGTGGTTAAAATCATCGGCTACTTTAATAAATCATCAGCGATATTCCACACCTTAATCTTTAGGTCTGTTTTTCGTAATTGTAAGCTGTAGCCTCGACAGAACCGCTGCTGTAATTCTACAGATTTGTAATATTTTTCATTGTAGCCTCATTTGTTTTTGCGTGAATGAGCACTGCTAAGCATTCCTGCAGATGACAGAAGCAAGGTGTCAGGCATTGTGCACAATCTTCCATATCCCAAAGCATTAAGCTACACACCCATAAATAGTATTTCAGTGATGCGCCACTGACTTCAAATCAGTTTTTCCCAGTCAGCCTCGCACCGCGGACAGGGACGGGGAAACTAGCAGAATGTACGTTTAGCGGTGGACCACACCTCCTGCTTTAGCTGACACACCTGTGCGGGCGCATGCTCATCTGCTATCTAGACAACGTGCCTCTCTGGCGGACAAACAGATGATGCGCTCGTATGAAGATAGTAATGTCATGTTGGGTCACTCACAAAAGCACACTGCACCGTCTGCATGATAAGCCCCCAAGTGTGTTAATCTAACTCCAGGTGTGTTAATCTAACTCCATAAGTTAAATTTAACTTTAATTTAACTAAGTGTTAATCTAGCTCTAGATGTGCTAACTCCATGGAGTGCTTATTTAACTCCAGATGTGTTCATGTTCCCTTCCAGGAGTTCTGCTTTAACTCCAGATGTGCTAATTTAACTCCATTAATGTGAATCTAACTCCAGGTGTGGTAATCTAACTCCACGAGTGTTAATCTAACTCCACGAGTGTTAATCTAACTCCACGAGTGTTAATCTAACTCCACGAGTGTTAATCTAACTCCACGAGTGTTAATTTAACTCCAGGAGTGCTTATCTAACCCCATGAGTTAGATTAACTTCATTAACTCCATAAATTTAATTTAACTTTATAAGAGTTAATCTAACTCCAGATGTGCTAACTCCATGAGTGTTTATCTAACTCCAGATGTGCTAGTCTAACTCTATGGGCTCTATTTTGACGATCATATGCGCATTGTCTAAAGTCTGTCGCGCAAGTTGCTTTGGGGGCGTGCCCGACACAATTTGGTATTTTGACAGCAGGAAAAGCGAACATTGCGCCAGGCGCATGGTTCAAAAGGGTTGGTCTTAAAGTACTTCATTAGTCATGGGTGTGTTTTGGGCGTAACATACAATTAACCAATCAGGATTTATACTCTCATTCCCTTTAAAAGCCAGCGGCGCATTTTTCATGGTGTGTTGCTATTATGAAGGCGAATTTACCCGGAAGTCAGGAGCGTTTTTCGATGGAGGAGACCGATCTGCTCGTGCGTGAGGTAAAAGCGCGTGAACAGGTTATCTTCGGGGATGGAAAGAATCCCCCCAAACCTCCAGGGGTCAAGGAAGTATGGGAGGAAATATCCTCAGTTGTGTCCTCCGCCTTTGGCAAAAAAAGACCATCCGAACAGTGCTGAAAGCGGTACAATGATGTTAGAAGACGGGGGAAACAAAAGCGTTCAACGCAAATTAATAAATATTGTGATATATGTGATGTACATTTATATTTCATATTTCCAGGGACTCCATAATCTTTTTCTCCACATGAAAAACTTTTGTATAAACTCTGCTGCGTGCTCCTGCTGATGAGAGAAGCATGGTGTTCGCGCATTGTGCACGCTTTCATATCCCAAAGCGCTGTGCGCCCCTAAAATAGCTTTTCAGCAATGCGCAACTGACGACAGACCAGGGTTTTGTTGGTCACTGGCGGATTTAATTTTTGCGTCCTTATAATAGCATCTGGCACGCTTTGCGCCAGACCACACCTCTTCTTTTCGCTGACACACCCGTGACGGCGCAGTGTCATCTGCTATCTAGACGTGATAGCGTGATTTTTGCCGGAAAAATGAACGATGCGCCGGCACAGAATAGCAATGACACCATGCGCATGTCGCGAATGCACAGTGCGCTGCGGCATGATAGGGCCCTATGAGTGTTAGTTTAACTCCAGGAGTGCTGCTCTAACTCCAGACGTGCTCCTGTCCTTCTCCAGGAATGTCTGCCTTCAGAGTTCATCAAAGCCGTCCGTCAGATCGACTACACCTCCCCCGTCACCAAAGTCAATGGTATGCTCCAAACCAGTGGTATGCTTCATGCTTGCACAAGGAGATGACTCAACTGGCCTCTCTGAAATTGGCTGCTACACCGTACATCCCACCTCATTTCCACTACTTACTCACTTCCACCACACCCTACACCCTTTTCTACTTCACTTCCACTACAC
>PYXC01000827.1:45000-47500 GCA_015244755.2 Tenualosa ilisha
CACTAGAAACGACGTAAAACTAAAGAAAACAGAGGACTACTCTTACCTATGACACAAGACGGGCTGACACAAGAGCTTGATTGAGTGATTAAGGTGATTAATTAATTGACAGACTAAACCACAACAGGAGCCACATCAGCTGGTTCCTATAGCCAGCGACAAGGGTTACTTTACAATCTACACACACACACACACTAATGCAAAGACTAAAAGGTTGCATATCCCTGACAGACAATAAAAGCCACAGGATGTGCAGATTTGTTGCACCGTCTTTACTTGGCCACTAGGAGTCCTCCTGGCAGTAGCTGACGGAGCAGCAAGTTGAGCTGAGTACACAGAAATCCTACGCAGTGCCCACAACACGGCAGAGACACTTGGCCACCACCACCACCACAGCATGGATTTGAGCCAGGAGGTGAAAGAGATTATGATGCCCTGGCCTTTTGTGTCACTCACTTTACTAGAAAACAGTAATAATGACTGGCTTGGTGTCCAAGATATTCTGATTCTGGAAAATCATTGAAACAGATATCAAGAAGGAGTTTGGCTAAAATGTTACGGACATTCAAATTTCGCTGGCCCATACTGCACTACAACAAAGGTTTTCAATTATTTATTTTGGTGTCTTTGAAACTGAAACAAACTGATGCCATGGAATTTGAGCTGTTGCTAAGCGCTAGTGAGCGCTGCAGTGAAGTGGAACCCCTGGGTAGCTCCCCCCCAATATCAGCCAACCACAGCACCACAAGAAAAGCCAACTCTGAAACCTCAGAGAAAAAAAAAGGATGGTAATTTTTATTTGGTTTGGGGTTGTCTGGTATACACTTTCAAAGTGAAACACTTTCAAGATGGTGTGTGTTAGAACACACTGTCAGTCTATTGATGACCTGTTACAGTATGTTGATGTCAATGCCGTAACAATCTATTGGTCCAAATCTAAACAGCAGATCAAGCTGATGAACATAGTTGCAGTAGAAATACATACATCTACATGTGAAACACATAACATATTATTGACTGGTTGTCTTCTGGGAGCTTGGCATGAGATAGACTAGTGTGGGGTCTGGAAGCAGAAAGGGCGAGGAGAGCTTCTGACAAGTCAGTCAGGCCACTGCCACAAAGGGATCAGAGAGAGACAGTGAGACACGCACACACACGCGCTTTGGAGTGTTGACGAAGGGAACAGAAGAGGGGGGAAAAAAGGACACCTGACATCCAATCAGCACCACCCCTCAGCTCCGTCGCCATAGCAACAGGCATCTCTCACTCCCCCACCCTACCCCCCTCCTCTCCTCACTCTCTCCCTTTAGAGAGGTTCAAGCTCGCGCGCAACAGTTCACAGCACAGACTGCAATCTCTGAGAGAGTTGGAGAAAGAAAAGAAAAAAAGAGATAAAAGAAGGTGGAGAGGATGGATGAAAGAAAGGTAGAAAAGAATATGGTATCCTGAATAGAAGGAGAAGGTGAAAGGGAAGAAAGGAAGAAAGGCTGAAAAAAAGGACAGAAAAGAAAGAAAGAAAGAAATGAGGAAAGGCAGATAAAAAAAAAAAAGCGCAAAGACCAAAAGGAGAGAGGCCACCTTGTGCCTTGCTTGGCAATCAAAGCACGAATGCCCTCCAGTCCCGCGGCCTGAAAACTGAATTACGCCCTGCCGGTGGCAATCATGGAATGCTCCCCCTCCTCCCCTCCTTCTCTCTCTCTCTCTTCCTCTCTTTCCTCCTTTCTTTCTCTTTTTCTCTGTCTGGCCCATCCATCTCTGGCAAGCGCTCTATTTAAAGCCGCAGCCTCCTGCCTGGCCTCTCCAGCAGGGCTCTGCGATGACATCCGACTGCCTGCTGCATCACCAGACACCTGATTACTGCCGCAGCACCATCAATCACATGGGAACGTGACGGCAAAAACGTTCGGCTTCGTTTCAATATTCTCGACCACTTCAGATTTGTGTTGCAGGGCCGAAGATTCAGGAAAAGGAAAGGCTAGTATTGTACATGTAAAGTAAGACCTTGAGGCAAACTGAGACTAGCCCAGTCTTCAAAGGAGCCTGGAAGCGCACGGCTATCATCAGGTCGTGCTGAGAGCATTGGTTTGGATCTCTTAGCTACGGCTTCCTGGAAACCTGCCCTGCCAGCGTGGAATGTGTGGGCTTGCATGACAAAAAGATCGGCCGCCTGTTCAAATATTCCAAAGATGGCGGCAGCGGGCGGCAAGCGAGTGAGCAGAGAGCGAAAGGAGAAAGAAAGAGAGAGAGAGAGATGTGTAAGACCTTGGAATCACCTGGAGATCAGGGCTCAGAATGCAGCTCACGCACGGGGGTCCATATGTGGTGTGCAGCAGAGCGAATGTGAAGGAGGGGACGTGGGGGAGTGTATCTGTGTGTGTGTGTGTGTGTGTGTGTGTAAGAGTGTGTGTGCTGGGACCTGTCAATCAGAGCAGCTCTGTGGAGCCTGGCGGGTGAGCCACCGCCTTGCCTCATTAAGGGAAAGGCCACGCGCTTCCAGCGG
>PYXC01000827.1:52500-58133 GCA_015244755.2 Tenualosa ilisha
AAAAATGCTTATCGCAGAGCATTCCCTCATTTCGTTTCTTTATACGTGCATTTTTTTGCTCAGAATGTATAAACATGCATTTTTTTTCCCTTTTTCTTGTAATATCTGCAGTGTTTGCAAACACACTACAGAATGGCAAGAATAATGGGGCAAAAGCACCACGGTGGACAAAAAAAAAAAAAGTAGCCAAAAGCAGGCGACCAGGCAATGGGTCAGTGCACAGAGTCCATAGCCTTAATGCAGACTCTGCAGGAGAGGAGGAAGAGAATGGCACACGCAGGGTTAACCTCCCCTTTTGTAGACGCACATTCCTGAATAAATGATGTTTTGAAAGAGGCTGGTAACCAGGGGCAACGGCGGGGCTCGGCTGTGGCACTGCAGAGTAACCTTTGGAGTGGCAGTATTTTTATCCACGGGAAATTTCTCCCGCCAAGAAGCAAGAGAGAGAGGGGGAGGGAGGGAGCGAGGGAGGAGAGGGAGGGGGCGTGTGGTGTGTGTGTGTGTGTGTGTGTGTGGTGGGGTAGTGGTAGTGGCGGAGGTGGCTTCCCCTGGCCAGCGTACGAAGGGCGAGGGGAAGAGGGACAGGGCTAGCAGGCTGACTGCAGTGATTTCACCGCAACAGCGACTTCGCTGATACAAGCTTCTGTTTATGTCTGTGCGTGTCATGCTTGTGTGGTAAAAGTGGGCACAAGAATGCTGAACTGTTACGGTCTGAATTGGTCTGTTACAGTCTAGGAGATAAATCAAACAGGAAGTGAAACTAGTGTGTCAAATGAGGTCACATGTTTCACCACTGTCCTCACAACTCATCTCCTCTAACAGGGGACTGTTTCCAGAGTAGGAACAATGAATGTGGTTGCTTTGTGCACATTTACAGATATTTACGAGCAAAAACACAAAGTCTGTGCTATGATCACTAAGTAGGTGAATCCCTCTCTGTCACCCGGCTCAGGTTACAGCTCCATGTGTGTTCCCCAGAGCAGCAGGCAGTGTTTCTACCTCCTCCCTTTACTCTGTTCTCGTTCTTCCATTTTCTTCTCCTCCCATGATGACATGCGATGGCAGTAAATGCCATCTGATCCCTCTCCAACCCCCATTTCCACAACACAGGAGCGAGTGCTAGAGCCCCATTAAGAGTTATCGGCCATGACCTGCAGCTCACCAGCACAAGGCAGACCGATCCAGACACTCATAAGATCACCTCCTGCAGTGTTAAAGTGGCGAACGTTGCTGCTTCAAGTAGTGTCAGCCTCAGGCTCGTTAAAGCAACGATACCCACCGCCACCCCACCCCGAGGCTCGCCAGTGGAGGAGAGGGAGGAGGAGGGTGTGACGGATTCGCATTCCGAGCACGCAAATGGGAGAATGAGAGAGGGATCGGAGGGATGGGGGGATAAACAGGAAGAAAAAGCACCCTCCCTCCACCCCATCCTCCTCTTCTTCCACCCCCCCCTTCCCAAAGTGCTTTCTCAGGGGTGTCTACGAGTCTCTTTAGCATTCAGGCTGCAACCTGAAACCCGAACGGAGCACCGAGCTAGCCAAGGGCACCTTAACCATTGTCTTCTTTTAGCATGACAATAGCGGCCGTCTCAGTTGGAGAGCAAAAAAACAACAAACAAGAGCAGTCCAAAGGCAACACCTGGCTTTTCTGACAACGCGCAGCCGCCAACGCCACTCCCTTGCTAACCATTATCATGTTTCTGCTGACCAACATCTCCAGGCGATTTACTGAAACGCCTGCCCCATCGACTACAAAGACGCGTTTACAGAGGACACAAGAGGACGATTGAGGTTGACAGTAAAAACATTAACAAAGCAGGTGACGCGGCTTCATGCTTCAGGAATGGATTATTTGAGCATTACGCAAATCAAAAGGCAATGGGAGCACCAGAAAAAAAAATTTCAAGCCAATACTGGGCCCAGAGGAGGGGCGTGGTGTGTGTGTGTGTGTGTGTGTGTGTGTGTGTGTGGTGGGGGTGCTTATTTCTGTGGGCCAAGCCATCCGGGCCTCAGCCAGCGCCAGGAGCCATCAGACTGACAGGAGAAATGAGTCCTCCGCACAGACTCAGCACTTCTGCACCGAATCCAATCTCTCACTCTCCTCTCTTCCTCTCTCGCTCACTGCCTCTTGTTCACCCCTCTATCGTTCTCTGATGTGAGCTCAATTACTCTAACCGAGCCATTACATTCCCTCAGCAGTGCAGAAATCCCACGCTGAAAGACAGGCAGTAAAGCCTCGACACAGAGCCCCGATTCTTCCGACGGACTCTTGTGAAACCAGGGAGAACGCTGCAGTCTCGAGTTACCCCTGAAGCCCCTAACACTATGCCCCCCACCCCAACCCGCCCTCTAAGTATGGCGGTAAAAGGGGCGAAGAGGGAGAAAGAAAGGCATCCAGTGTGGTGCTGGACAGAAGGGGTGGATTCCAGCCTTCGTATTGATAACAACCAGACGGAGTCTCTTTGCCTGTGTTTCCATTTAGGGTGGGAGCAATTGCGGAAAGCACCACGCTAACAGCACCATGTGACAACAGACATGGGCATGGAACGTTATAAAAGCCCTGGCCAAATAATACAGTGCAGAACCTCCGATATTCATCGAAAAAGGCTTAAGTCGATGTGTGGACGGTCTGCCGTGAAAAAAAGACACGCTGAATTACGATTAAGAGTATGATGTGTGTGTGGGGGGTGCGAATGTAATCACTGCAGGAGACTGACAATGGCAGATGCCTGGCGTCCTCGCTCTGTGTGCGTGTGTGTGTGTGCATGTAAAGCCAATCTGATAAGTGTGGTGTGGAACTGAAGCCTGAGGGTGTGTAACAGCCTGGCACCAGGGCCGGTCTCTGACCTTAAAACTCCCTTGTTATTAGGTCCCGAGGCCTTGTGTGGCTCCCCGCCATGAGAGACTTACGCTACCAGCCATTTGTCTCGCCGGCCCCAGGGACCAGGGAAACATTAGCTTGACTTACGGCAACACGCATGCAGTAAACGGCTGTGTAGCCCCACCACCATCACTCCAACACCCACAGCCAGCAGAAACCAATAGCAGTAAGCGTTCAGTCATGTGACGATATCTAAATGTGGATTGCTATGTATTTTCACTCTCTCAGAGCCCGATAATAACACATGCACAATGGCAGAAAAATGCCAGAGAGCTACTTGACTTTACTGTGTTGTAATCTTTCTACAGGTCATCAGAACTACTATTATGCTTCACTTCCATACACGCACACACATAGAGGTATAAACTGATTAAAAATAATTGCAATCGTTCAACCTAATTTATACAACACAACTCTGACTTAGCATTTACACATGGTTGATCACTGTAGTAAGCCATGTAGAAAATGCTCCTTTTTAATAAGCTTCACACTAGTTAAAAACGTCACTGAAGAAGGGAAAGTAAAACATCACACCTTAAAAGATCAAACAAACTGCTGTGATCAATCAGCAGTCTGATTTCACAGATGCTGAAATCAATGGTCTTTTATTTGGCTTGCTGAGCTACTGATACTCTATTGTTTCCTTGCTGAGAGACACCTTTTTGTGACTTGTTTGTGTGACTGCTCGTGTTCTCCCTGGAAAAAAACAAGTGCTTAGATTTTCCCCAGAAACGTGATCTTGCACATGGTGAAAGTAATTGTTTTCCATTACAGCGCCGGTCACGGTGTCAAGACGGGCTCTGTGTATGCAAATATTGACATAAAAAGCCTGTCATTCATTTGAAAAGGTGATTCAACATTTGGGGAGGAAGGGAGGAAAAGGTGCTGCTGAGATAGGGGTTTACAATTTAACACAACACAATAACGCTCCAGCTCACGTGATTCAATCTACTTCAGTTCTTTCACTGAGAAACTGAGCTAGAGAAAGCCATACAACCCCAGATTACACTGGAATAGGAGAATGGCCGATACGGTTAAACATGTTTAAACTCTGCATTAGGAATAGTGTATTGGTCTAAATGTTTACAAAAGTATACTTAAGTCTGATCAAGGTAAACAAACCTTTGTGTAGTGTTGGCACAACATTAATAAATCATGTACTATCAGTCTGTTGTTTATTTTGGTGTCTGAATGAAGTCTCGGGTAACACATACGAATAGTTGCTGACTATGATTCTATGTCTGGTTATATCACTGCCTGTGTCCTTAAGAGAATGGCAAGTATGCATGTTCAGAGCCTACACTGACACACTTCTTGTTGCTGGTTGTAAAATGTTTACAAATAGTACCAATTTAGAACAAATTGAAAGCTGACAAAAGTGATATCAATGGATTTATTACAATTTACTCAGCTCCAAGGCACATTACAAGTCTTCTGTTAACTACAGAAATGTATAAACAAACAGAGCTTTTTACGTTCATGTACAGTATTTTAGCTCTACCTTTAAGCATCCGTGCATCATCAAAGCAAAAAAGAAAGGAGATAATGAAAAAACACGTAGTAAAATATAGTTGTTTTTTTTCAGACCACAAGATAGAAATGAAACATCGCCTTAGTAAATAACATATCAAAATATGAAGAGTTCAAATTAACATAAACAATGTTCCCTGTTCGTCTGGTGAACAAAATCAATTTTTGACGAACGTTCCTTGTCATTTTTTTACGTATCACCATTAACTGGATTCGTTTGTTAAGTTAATCGTTTAACACACGTGTGAAGTTGTGATTCATCTATAAAGAGAAGTGCATGATATTGAGTAAAACTAAACGAGGAGGGAGGGAAGGATAAAGATATTCTGCAGCGGTGATTGCAAAGTGCTTTCACTCCGTACCTAGACACACTGCCGTCAAAACATACGCTATGCAGTAACGTTACCCAGTCAACATATTCACCAACACAACCTCCGCCTTCAAATTAGCTGTGACATCACATAGCCTACTGTACCTTTGTTTCAAAACACTGAAATACATGGAGGAAAGAAATGCCTCTGTACACTGGACTTATTTTCTCAGTTTGAATATTCACAACATGTAATAATATACTCGACTCAATTCACGTTTCAGAGAGGAAGTAGAAGCCTATCTAAGGATCTCTTTCTTTTTTTACTTTCACGTCCCCGGCTAAAATGGTTGCTATCTCACCTTGCATGAAAGCCCAAGGCACATTTGAACCTACCAGGGGGCATTTCTCTCCACTAGGGCAATACACCTCGCCAGTTGCTCCCTGTGCTTTGATGCTCTCTCGAGAGCAAGGGAAACAGAATTTATGGTTAGGGACGGACGGACACTGAACAAAGTGAGTATCTTCTAAACGTTCGTGACAAATGGTACAGCACAATGGTCCGTTATTTGCCATGGGTGAATCTGGAATGTTTTGAGGGTGGACCTGCTCCATGCCTGGGTGGGCACTGGATTGAGAGGGCGCTCCGGCCAAATTAATGTCCCCATTGCGGGATGCCAATCGACGTTGTCCTGACACAGAGGCGGGGGACACTGGGCTACTACTGTTGTGTCTAGTAGACGTGGTGGAATGAACAGAGTTGTTGTCCTTTGGAGAGTGTGCGTTACCTAAAGTGTCTGCGACCGACATGAGCGCAGCCATGGGTGACTGTCCGTTCTGAGGTGCGGACTCGGGCGGTGTCGCTCGACTTGAGTGAACTGAGTGCCCCGGTCCGAGAGGGGTGGTCCGCCGT
>PYXC01000828.1:0-52279 GCA_015244755.2 Tenualosa ilisha
TAAAACGCCAAAGTGGATAGTTACTGAACATCAACATCAGCTGGCTATGAGGGTTATTTGCACAACTTTGTGATGTCAGCATCTCGGCACATGTCAAAAGTAATTTTGAGGTTGCTGGGAGGGATATTTTGACTAATAAATCACAGCTCACATCTGTCAGTTGTCCCCACTGTGGCATTGCTGCCAGTCGATAACAAATATGTAGATTAGTGCGATAGGAACTAAATTGTGGTTGAATAGTGGTTGTTGCCCTGACTCGACCAATGGTCTGAATACCACCACCCACATCAAGGTCACCAGTGTCAGGGTGTGGGACTGCATAGTGATGTAATGCATATCTACGACATGGCATATGACGAGTCCCTAAGTGGTGGAAATGATCCTTTTGAAATGTGTCTTTCAGTTGCTGACATAAATGGCAAAATTGACCTCTGGGTCATTATTTTGTGTCTGAAACCTTCCAGCCAGGGATGTGTTTCCCAAGACAATAGTGGCTAACCAGTTAGCAACTTAGTTGGTTGGCAATGGGAGATTGCATTGGAACCAACAAAGTTGCTAACTTGTTTAGAAACTGTTTTGTTTTTTGTTTTTCTGCAATGAAACAGACCTTGCCTTGTATCTGCGGAGTCATTATGCATGTATTGCATGCATAGACATGATCAGAGCTGAGAATGAAAGTGGGTGTAGGTACAAGTGCTATAACAAAAAGTGTTTTTTAATATCTGCAAGCTACAAGTCCATTTGAATGAGTTGCTGAAGTTATTCTGTACATCCAGTCTGACGCATTTGGTATTATAATTCAGTGACGTTTCCTCAAACTTAAAAGGCTATGTTAAACTGAGCCATGTTAAACTGAGCCCTGTTTCTCAAGATTGCCTTCAAAATCTCAACCTTGTGCAGAAGCAGTGGGTGTCCCCTCCGACCCTTAGGGCAGATTTCCTGAGCATACATTCAAGTAATAGTCAGGAGTACCTCCAGCATAGCTGTGTTGATACTCCCAGAGTGCTGTCAGTAGGAAGGAGAGAGAGCACTAAATGGGCATCACATGGTTTTACATTTAAATCAGAATGGTCATAAAAAGGTGTTTACAGTCTTAAGTTTAATATGTTGAAACCCTGGAAAATCTACGTATGCACAAGTGAAGAAAATTGTGTAATATCAGTATTAGTAAAAGCATTTGGCCGTTTAATTGGAACAGTTAAACATGCATGAGCAAAGGTCTCAAGTACTCTTAAAACTGCTAGTCTACTTTACATCTATTTGCAGTCATGCTTTTTATCCAGAGCGACATGTCAGTTGGCCAGTTGCTTTAGAGACAGTCACATAAACTATGATTCAGACCTACAATTTTCTGGCTTTTAACTTGCTAGCCAGGTACACCACACTAACTGCTACCACCACACTACCACCCTTAGCTAGGTTTAATGGCATGGTGGTCTCAAGTGAGGAAGTTGTGACCCTTGTGTTTGTGGGTGACCTGTGTGGTAATGGCCCTGCTGCTTAATAATGATGTAATAACGTTTGTGTGTGTGTGTGTGTGTGTGTGTGTGTGTGTGGTGTGTGTGTGTGTGTTCGTTCTCAGGAACCCCTCTCTGAAGCAGCAGCTCTTCTCCTATGCCATCTTGGGTTTCGCCCTGTCTGAGGCCATGGGTCTGTTCTGTCTGATGGTGGCTTTCCTCATCCTGTTTGCCATGTAAAATCCCCCGCGCCGTCCTCCCGCGCCTGCCGAGCCGAGATCCCGCGGCACCACTGCGATTTTACTCTGGCTACCAAAAGCGTTCTGTGTTGGTATCATGACTGTACATTTTCCAGGTTTTTGTTGAAGAATAACAATATGAACACAAACATGTATTGTAAAAATGCAACCAATTACAGAATTAAACTACATGTATTTCACTATTTAAACAGTATGAATTTTAATTTTTGTATCAACGCTCATTCGTCGCCTTGAGAACAAGGGCTGGCGCTGGGCAAGGTGATTGTCTGAACTCAACTCTGCCGTTAAACAGATATGATAATATATTCAGTGCTGCCGTGTTTGTGCGTTTGGGATGGCGATGATTCCTTGAGTAGTTTAACTGCCAGTAGGCCTCTCAGCGTCCCTTTCCAGATGCCTTTGTAAATCACAATAAAACTAGTACTTCAGTAATGGTGCTTGAAAAAAATAGTCTGTGGTGAAGTGTATTAATTCTTAATTCTTCTTGATTGTTATGTTGGGCAAAGTGAAGACCAGCATTTGACAACATGAGTTGAATAAATGCATGCAAAGTGCTGGTTCCCACTGGAATGGTCTGTTCCAGACATTGTAGTTCAGGGAGTTTTATATTTTTCAGGTCAGTGTCAGGGAATTTTGGCAATGGCATGTAGTTGTTCCCAAAATGTGACATTTATTTCCATCCTTCCTTCCTAGGCTGTGAATTAGTCAGCAGTGCTTGGCATTAAACAATGCATATGTGATCCATTTGGTGGGCAGAACAATAGAACACACTCATTTATTCTAAGAGGTGATCAGGCTGGGTCTTTCTCTTCACCCCTTTACATCTGTGTGCTTTAGCAATTGCTTGATAGTAGCCAACAACCTGTGAAGAGATTTACATTTGTGTACCACAACAACAACAAACTTCTGACATTGTCAAATGCAGTTCATTACTGTAGTTCTTGCTACTATGATTTCCACCAGTAACTGCGAAAACACAGAGACGTGTAAATGGCTTTCCCCTTGGTGTATTTGGGCAAATAAGAAAGTAAGTGTAGACATTGTGAGAAACCCTGTGTAATCTTGGGTGGCACAGTGCATGTGTGTCAATTTTGCAAACGTCGGGCAGGCTAGGAATAATGTTTTTAAAGATACTAAGGCCAAACATGACCTCCATGATGAGACAATATAAGACTGAAAAAGAGATATTTAGAGAGAGACACAGAAAGGTGAAATATTAAACCACATCTACTCATCATAAGCTTCTGACTCTACGATTTGTTTGTCGATATGTAATCGCCTCACTCAGAACACCTAACTCAGATGAATAGAGATCATTTGCACATAGAAAGGTGGAGCATGGCGCATTATGCATTAAATCACATGTACTCATCATAAGCGTTCCAAAAATATATGATTTAAGCTACTTACACTGATCCATTTCCATGTTACACCTTAAAAACTGCTGACTCTGACATGTGCTTTTCAATGTGCAATTGCCGTGCAACACAGGTGAATAGAGATATTTTACACACTGAAAGGTGGAATAAGGCTTATGATGCACTAAATCACATCTACTCGTCATAAGCTTTCCAAAAAAACATTATTTAGGCTACCTAGCTTCAGCTTAATGACGATGAAAACTCATGCAAGTCCATCTTTCTGTACTAAGGTCGGCCAAGGCCAATAGCAGTCAAAGAGAGAGAGAGAATAAAAGGCAGATAGAAAATGCAGAAAAGGTCACTGTGCTGTTTATTTATGTTTATGTTGCATATATCAAAAGAAATCTCACTAGGATCCGAAAGGATCTGTCTCATCCCATAAGAAATGAATACATTTCTTTATTAAAATTATTCAAATCAACAATCAGATTAAATCAAGTGTCTTAGAAAATTATAAGCCTTTTTTACTACCTTTTCAAGCTGACTGATGCCTTTGTACTAAAGTTAATGTTTATCTATTGGGTGGGTAAAAAAATCAAGTAAAAAAAAAAGAACAAGAATAGAACATCTCAAAATAATTCAGTTGTATCCCAGTCTTCCCAGTCTCCCAACTTCCAATATAATACAGTGTGCATGAGAAGCACTATCCTCACCATATGATGGCCAGTTTAGCCTGAGGTACACTGGACTGTATAAGGATGACGTGTGTCTAGGGACCTGCACACAGGTGAACGGTCAGAGAGAGTTGTCAGAGAGAAGGGAGGCGTGAGGAGGAAGATTAGTCATTGAGGGGTTTACCTGTGATGTGGCAGCTCATCATCTTGTCATGGCTGAGTTGGATCCAATGAATCCTTGAAACATGGTAGACTAGTGCCACTCCAACCAGCATCAAGGTGTGTTTGTGGCATGTGCTACGTGTACACAGACGCAGGAGATACAGAACTTCAAAAGGCTTGTGACTGTACAGGCAAGAGTGTACCCTCTGCAACCAGTCAACACCATAAATCAAGCTTTAGCTATTCACTTGATTCATCAACACAAAATACAGAACTATTAATGACATATGACATCTATGACTTGATGTGCATCTGTGAAAATTTTGTGTAAATGTGTGAATATGAGAAGTGATAGCTTTGATCAGTCACGGAAACAATCTGATGGTGACGATCATGATGCAGGTAAGACCCCATTGACATTGATGACATTGGATGATTGATGATTGATGACAGATAATTGATGTTTGATGATACTGCTGGCAACATCCTGGTTAATTTCATGTTGTCTCACAGTCCGGTGGTCTCCAATGATACATGTCAGAGTCCTATGCATCATAAATCTCCAAAATAGTCTACAAGCAATACACATTACACAAGGATCCATGCATAAGAAAGTTTTGAATTGGAAAAATTGGATAACATTAACCCATTAAATCAACAACATTAAATAATAGGCAGCACTATCACAAGGACACAAGTAAATTATTGTCACATGCATCTAGTTACTGAGTGTAAAAAATGCAGTGAAATGTGTCTGTTTCTCAGCCAATTGGTGCATGGAGGGAGGGGGCAGGAAGGGGCAGGATTAAGTGCATATAGTGCATAAAGTGCATGGGAGAGGTGGCTAAGGGCTGTCTGTGTGAGTCTGTGTGTGTGTGTGTGTGTGGAGGGGGTATTCCTGAGGATGTGTATGGGGGCAAGGGGGATTATAGTGAAGGCAGGGGTGGATGCAGTGTGCTGTGTGTATGTAGGGGTGGGAGTTCAGGGTGTCTACACGTTTGAGCAAGTTAAATTTAAGACTTTTTAATACCATGTTCAAAAAAAAAATGTAAAACCAAATCTAGTCACACCAAAACATACTCTTTCGAAAACACTAGTTTGAGTTACAGATAAAATGAAAATAATTGGTTGACGTTAACGAGCTGTATAATGTGAAAATAAAGCTCACAAATCATGAGGTTATTATATATTATTAATTTATTTATCTGAGAGTTCTTGGGAATATTCAACAGCAAACATTATTCTACAAGAAGCAATTTGTTTGTTTTCCTTGACAATGTCTACACAGTCATGCACAGGATTAACTTGTAACAATGTAACAATAAGAATGCAGTCACAACCTTTGAATCCAATGTAACTATGTGATGATGTGAATGCACAAACACGTTTTCTTTGAAACACTTTAAGAATGTTGAATTTTGTGATCAGCTGAGCCATGAGGATCCCTGATTTCCCTTCTGCTTGCTCAGCGAGTTTGTCAGGCTGGTAGCCACTTCATTCAGTACCATCCTCTTTTTTCTTATTTCCTCAAGGTGGTCCTCAGCAGCCTTGCCGTCCTGTTTTTTCTTTTAATTTCCAAGGTGCAGACGGTACTGAGACCCAGCAGAGGCAGCAGCTCCAGGAGCTCTTTTGTCAGTGGAACATTAAGAACCCCCAGAGACAGAGACATAATCACATATGATTCTCTGGGCCACCATTGTATCCTCCTGCATACTGTCAGCCTCTACCTCCTTATTTACAGAAAAGCCCCTTTCCACTGTTGCTTGGCCATGGGAGAGTAGCAGAAGTTTCCTACAGAAACTCCAGAGCTCAGGATAGGATTTGCACAGGTGCCCATGCAGGAAAACATCAAGCCTTGTTTGCATTGGTTGGAAAGAAGAGAAGGATTCAGATTTTGCCTCCATTGTCAAACATGCTTCAAATTGCTGAACAATTACATCACCTGATAATAAAAAACAAATACAACAAACAAACACACACAGCATGACATTCAATTATTTTCAATTATGACATTCAATGTTAAGAGGAAAATACTGAATCAGACAAAGCCTTCCACAATGGTGACTGAACAAACCTAATTTATTGTCACATACAATACAGATTTTAATATAGCTTTTGCTTGGGTAACTTTAGTACCAGCAGAGACACCTCCTGACAGCTGGCCGTCCTGCAGAAACCTCTGGACTAGCGTTTCATTCTTTCCTTGGGCATGTCAGGGTCAGAGAACATGTTTCTTGGGTCCAAAGATGCCATTTGCCTCACAATAGAGTACTTCAGTGGGATCTTAGACTGTAGTTTCTTGGATTATTGTAGTCATGCAATCCATGCAGTCCTGTCTAAATTCCAACTGCCTGCGCTCACTTATGCTGCCGTTGGGACTGCACTGGAGTTCCTAACAGGAGGGGCGAAAAAGGAGATTTCCTGATTACTGCCATGGCCATCTCTCCATTACTGTCACAGATGCATATTCTGTCTCCCTGTCTCTCTCTCCTGATATTGCACATGAATTATTCTTTATTCTGAGATTTGATTCATTTTGAAGCCAAAACGAATGAAAAAGAGCCTTTATTTGTGAAGTTGTATTTCCATTGTTTAGACAATGTTTTTCATGTTAGACAGCATGTGTCACAGCAGGCCTAAATGACAAAAGTGTTGGAGTTGGAATAAATACCTTTTTTCTGTCAGGAATAATAGCCAATTGCTTGGTCGTTTTTAACAGGCCTTTCACGTACACTATTGATATTCCATATTCACTATTGATATTCCATATTCACTATTGATATTACACAAAAATGATTCATCTGATTGATCTATGAAAAAAAAGACTGAATACTCTACAGTGTTGCAGCGCTGTATGTTACATTACACTTACTCTCTTTAACTTTAACACATAGATTAATCCCTTAAACTACACTCCCGCAGTACTGCCTTATTATTTACCTTAAGGAAAGCTTCTGCCCCCAGGCCAATGTCCACATTCTTCAGCTGGACCCTTGCTGCCTCGTCAGCTGAGTCCAGTTTGATTAACTGAAGTGGAGTGATGCCATTGAGAAGCTCTGCTTTGACGAACCACTTCAGGAGGCTCTGCTGTTGGTCGTTCTTAACAATAGGATGAAAATGGCTGGAGTTATTCAGTGGAGAGCAGTTTTAACTATGGAAGCAGGAAACAAATCATCTGGGTCGCTAATAGTGGGCTGTGTATCACTCCTATCAGTCTTTTCAATGGTACTGACCAAATGCCTCTCATAGGGGCTGGGAGTCCCCACCCTTGACCTCTTACTGCACAGCTAGTATGTAGGGGTGAGGTCTCTCCCAGGGCTTTGCGTGTGGTTGGGGAGGGCGTTGCATTGCTGGCCAGCTCAGAAACCTGGTTAACCTGCTGAAGGGAAGCTCCTGCACTGGCTGGTAGCAAGGCGACTGACTGACTGACCTGCTGAGCCTTCTGCATCCGCTTAGCCTCCCCACTGGCCGCCACTCTGACCTGTGTAAAGGGGGGTGGGTATCTGGCTCAGGGCTAGGCTGTTGATCTGCTGGTTGACCTGTCTGACGTGCTCCACTCCTAGGATATGGATACACTCGTCAACTACAATTGAGCACAGACATTCACAATAGGTCAGAGTTAAACACACAGATAATCTTGGAAATCATATAGGCCGCTGGCAAATAGGGTCAGAGCGCATAGATGAAAGAAGTTGGAAGTCTCAATGCATGTTAAATCACATCTAGAGATAGGCTTTCAGACAATATGTAGTTTAGCCTATGTACTTAGACTCTGCAGCATAGACCCTATGGGGACAGATGATGCATTTTGCATTTTGCCCTGTAGATTTGATTTAACATGCATTGAGCCTTGTCCCAACTTCCTCCATCCCATGGACAATGCAAAGTTATAGAATGTATTTCAATGGAATTAAATGGCTCTGAAAACAGTGGTTTTCAATGGCCATGGTTGAAACAGGTAGTTGATCCCAAAGGTAGTTACGGTAGTTGGTCTTCACTGTTAACATTCAAATTCAGCATCAGCATGGCCAAATCATGCAAAAAAAAGTTGTTTTCGCGAGGTGGCTGGTGTACTCTGACCCTATTTGGCCCGTGGCTTACACGAATATAACCCATGATTTAACCCCATTGCACATAATAACTAGTGAGTATCTATGTTTTTACGATTACTCAGATACTGGACAGCAACTGTCACTTTTGCACAAGATATCTACAAAAATATGCATGTGTTCTGATAGAGTGTCACAGGTATAAATCTTTGCAGACGCAGCAGAGACACCAGTTGGCCATGTGCGTGTGTTTTCATTCACTCAGCATAGTTAGCAGTTCGCTAACTGTTTCCGTTTCCGGTTCGCCCGGCAATTGAGCTATATGCGTAACATCAAAGTCAAAGTCAAAGTCAGCTTTATTGTCAAAAGCCATATGTACAGGTTGCACACATAGGATTTGAAATTACAGCGCTCCCCAGGCCCACAGTGAACATTAAACATCTTGTAAACAAATGTCAATATAATGCCAATAAATATAGTGACAAAGCTTAACAATATACACATAGCAAGGACAATATACACATAGCAAAAAGTACAAATAGGTTTGTATATGATACAAATAAGTGAGATACCCAATACACAGTGTGTAGCGTAATAAAGCTCAAATGGTGTCGTTTAAGCAGCAGTGTCATTTGTTGTAGTGGAAAAAAGAGAAGTGTACATTCAGTTACTGTACATCCAATTACTGTGGAGCAGTAAGAGAGGATCTCCATAGGAGAGAGATGTCTGATGAGTTCTTGGGAGGGGAGAGATGTTCCTTAGGTAACATTTCCTGGACTAGGACACTTACACTAAGAACAGCAGGAGAGGGAAGTGGTGGGTGCATGACCTAAGACCTAAGATGTGCCTTAGGTAAGTTTCCCTGGACTGGGACACTTACACTAAGAGCAGCGGGAGAGGGAACTGGTGAGTGTGGGGGTCAGACCTATCATGCTAGATTGTGTGCGTCCATGAATCAGTAAGTCGTTTATAGTTTTCGGCAACAACAGTGTTTACTGAAGCTTCGTGTTTGTACAGATTCAATATATTGCATTATTGTTTTGGAGGCTTTAATTGTTATTCTAAGCATAGCACATGCAACAGTGTAGGCTACTTTGTGCATGTAGTCACCATGTGCAAGCTATGTTGTGCAGACTGAGAAATGCCCCACAAGAGGGGCTAGCGTTAGCCTTATGTATAGGTGGTGATGCTTGGGTAACACTGGGGTTCGACTTGTACGGTTGCGACTGCGAGTCCACCTATCGTTCGTCTGGTCACTAGTGGAACTGAGATGAATATGGAAATAAAGCCGTACACGTTTTTTTGCATTTTCAAACTTGGTGTTTGGCGGGTTTTTTGCTGAAGTGGGCGGGTTTTCGAACGTCATTGGGCGAAAGTCACCCAATCCGGTTTGGCAACACGACTGTACTAGGAGAACAGGTATCATCTCAAAGTTCTCCCACCAGCTGACAGTGCGCGCTGGGGAAATGCTGAACGTTTCCGGCTTTTATTGACAAAAGTGTCATGGCCCACTTGATGGTTGGTTTTCTTGTAGGTAAGTGGTCAAAATGACGTGGGCTGACTTAAGTTACATTAAATGTGTGTGTGTGTGTGTTTGTTTTTACCTGTCACCGTGTATACCGTGTTCCGTTGTACGTTACTCACCAGTCTTTAAGATTACTGGCAGAATAACGTTACGGTCAGGTGTCGTCGTTAACGATTCTTCAGCCTGTCTACAGCAAACAAATGTAAATAAATGAATCGTGTAAATTTTTCAGTAATTTTGTCTTGTTGTAATGTTTGTTGTGCTAATGTAACCCCTCACTTGTCTGCGTTGTGTTTTCAATGATAAGACGAGGAGACGTGGGGCCAAGCAGGAGTCTTTATTGACCTGGCACAAATAGTACAAAGTTGGGGATCTCGTAGGGCTTCGTAAGTGGGCGCACACAATACAAAGCTAGTGTGGGGAGAGAGAGAATATTAGCTATTCACACGTGTAATTTCAAAACCTCGACAAAATGCTTACTCCATCTACAAGCAGGCAGACGAAATCTCTTAACAGTCAATGTTGGTGTCGTTCACGTTCACTCGCGGTTTCAATTCTAGAGGTCAGTATTCAACTACTGCCACATCCGTTACATGCGAAAAGCTGGGTGCAAGTGGAAATAACAAAACCTCCACTGTTACACTAACACAACTAGCTTCAGGTCAATGACAACTTCCGTCGCTTAGCACCGTGAGAATTACTGACAATGAATACTGTCAATGTGTCACAAAACAATGTGCCAAATCAAGGCGGACATATATGTCATATTTAACAACCGTAGTGCTAGGAAAAAACTGTTATCTTACTTCTTATACCCATGATTTAACCCCATTGCACATAATAACTAGTGAGTATCTATGTTTTTACGATTACTCAGATACTGGACAGCAACTGTCACTTTTGCACAAGATATCTACAAAAATATGCATGTGTTCTGATAGAGTGTCACAGGTATAAATCTTTGCAGACGCAGCAGAGACACCGGTTGGCCATGTGCGTGTGTTTTCATTCACTCAGCATAGTTAGCAGTTCGCTAACTGTTTCCGTTTCAATTGGGCAATTGAGCTATATGCGTAGTCAAAGTCAAAGTCAGCTTTATTGTCAAAAGCCATATGTACAGGTTGCACACATAGGATTTGAAATTACAGCGCTCCCCAGTCCCACAGTGAACATTAAACATCTTGTAAACAAATGTCAATATAATGCCAATAAATATAGTGACAAAGCTTAACAATATACACATAGCAAAAAGTACAAATAGGTTTGTATATGATACAAATAAGTGAGATACCCTATACACAGTGTGTAGCGTAATAAAGCTCAAATGGTGTCGTTTAAGCAGCAGTGTCATTTGTTGTGGAAAAAAGAGAAGTGTACATTCAGTTACTGTACATCCAATTACTGTGGAGCAGTAAGAGAGGATCTCCATAGGAGAGAGATGTCTGATGAGTTCTTGGGAGGGGAGAGATGTTCCTTAGGTAACATTTCCTGGACTAGGACACTTACACTAAGAACAGCAGGAGAGGGAAGTGGTGGGTGTATGACCTAAGACCTAAGATGTGCCTTAGGTAAGTTTCCCTGGACTGGGACACTTACACTAAGAGCAGCGGGAGAGGGAACTGGTGAGTGTGGGGGTCAGACCTATCATGCTAGATTGTGTGCGTCCATGAATCAGTAAGTCGTTTATAGTTTTCGGCAACAACAGTGTTTACTGAAGCTTCGTGTTTGTACAGATTCAATATATTGCATTATTGTTTTGGAGGCTTTAATTGTTATTCTAAGCATAGCACATGCAACTGTGTAGGCTACTTTGTGCATGTAGTCACCATGTGCAAGCTATGTTGTGCAGACTGAGAAATGCCCCACAAGAGGGGCTAGCGCTAGCCTTATGTATAGGTGGTGATGCTTGGGTAACACTGGGGTTCGACTTGTACGGTTGCGACTGCGAGTCCACCTATCGTTCGTCTGGTCACTAGTGGAACTGAGATGAATATGGAAATAAAGCCGTACACGTTTTTTTGCATTTTCAAACTTGGTGTTAGCCAGTTTTTTGCTGAAGTGGGCGGGTTTTCGAACGTCATTGGGCGTCACCCAATCCGGTTTGGCAACACGACTGTACGAGGAGAACAGGTATCATCTCAAAGTTCTCCCACCAGCTGACAGTGCGCGCTGGGGAAATGGTGAACGTCTCCGGCTTTTATTGACAAAAGTGTCATGGCCCACTTGATGGTTGGTTTTCTTGTAGGTAAGTGGTCAAAATGACGTGGGCTGACTTAGTTACATTAAATGTGTGTGTGTGTTTGTTTTTACCTGTCACCGTGTATACCGTGTTCCGTTGTACGTTACTCACCAGTCTTTAAGATTACTGGCAGAATAACGTTACGGTCAGGTGTCGTCGTTAACGATTCTTCAGCCTGTCTACAGCAAACAAATGTAAATAAATGAATCGTGTAATTTTTTCAGTAATTTTGTATTGTTGTTGTAATGTTTGTTGTGCTAATGTAACCCCTCACTTGTCTGCGTTGTGTTTTCAATGATAAGACGAGGAGACGTGGGGCCAAGCAGGAGTCTTTATTGACCTGGCACAAATAGTACAAAGTTGGGGATATCGTAGGGCTTTGTAAATGGGCGCACACAATGCAAAGCTAGTGTGGGGAGAGAGAGAATATTAGCTATTCACACGTGTAATTTCAAAACCTCGACAAAATGCTTACTCCATCTACAAGCAGGCAGACGAAATCTCTTAACAGTCAATGTTGGTGTCGTTCACGTTCACTCGCGGTTTCAATTCTAGAGGTCAGTATTCAACTACTGCCACATCGTTACATGCGAAAAGCTGGGTGCAAGTGGAAATAACAAAACCTCCACTGTTACACTAACACAACTAGCTTCAGGTCAATGACAACTTCCGTCGCTTAGCACCGTGAGAATTACTGACAATGAATACTGTCAATGTGTCACAAAACAATGTGCCAAATCAAGGCGGACATAGATATGTCATATTTAACAACCGTAGTGCTAGGAAAAAACTGTTATCTTACTTCTTATATTGATCTCCGGAGTGAGTATTCTGCGCACGGGGATATAACAGGATATGCGAGCCCGTCGAGTGAAACCGAATGACAGGGGGCCGTAATTACACATACACACTGATCTTAGCAAACACGCAAAGGCATTTTGCATGGCACATAATACATTCCGGTTTGTTCAATTACAAATTCTTCGTTTAATGTAATTTTTTTCTCTCATACAATAGCTACCATGGTCAGTGCCTGTGCAGCTGGGACTAGGCTTACATGTGGCCCTGATAAATACAAGAATGAAATGGGTGAATGCTGTCCAGTGTGTGGAAAAGGTGGGTTAAATGCAAAGTTGCATTATGCCATTATCTTGGTAATACACAACTCCAATTCCAAAAAAGTTGTGAAACACACTGTGTTCTGCAAATCTCAAAGACAATATTGAGAATATATCAAATGTGAAGGGAATATATCACCACTGTGTGAAGTTGACTCATTGAACTCTGTTTCCAGTTTTAACCTTTTTAGATTTTCCATCAAGGAAAAACGAATGATGTACTATAGTATTATACAGCAGATCTGTGATAACACCATATTGTTTTTTAGGGTCTTCTATTTTAGAAGACTGCACAGAGAGCTCTAGCACAAAATGCATACCCTGTATGGAAGGCACATACATGGATCAGCCTAATCACTTAAATATGTGCTTTGAGTGTAAAACCTGTGACTCCAGTAAGTACTAAAAAGAGACAGCAGTATGTATAAGTAGACAAATACAAAGTGTGTATGCATTGCAAGTCACGTCTTTGTTTGAATATTTTAATTAAGCATTCTTTGTTTTTCTCAGGTCAAGGGTTGCGTACACTACAGAATTGCACCATCTTTAGCGATGCTGTGTGTGCTGTGCATTCAGGTTACTACTGTGTGAATTACACACCGAACAAGGAGTGCAGATTTGCAAAAAAGCATTCAGTCTGTTCCCCAGGCAAAGGCATTAAGACCCCAGGTAACCAAGTGATAAAGTGTATTGTGGCACTCTTGTGTGGGTAACTGTTTTAATGTATTTCATACAGATGTTATCTTTCTCTTTCTCTCTCTCTCTCTCTCTCTCTCTCTCTCTCTCTCTCTCTCTCTCTCTCTCTTCTCTCTCTCTCTCTCTCTCTCTCTCTCTCTCTCTCTCTCTCTTTTACTCAAACTCAGACTGTAGATAAAAATGTTTGCATGTTTCATGCATATTGAATGATGTGATGGATTGAATTCCACTAAATTACAAGTCTCTTTCTGGAATAGGATATCAACTTGAAACAAGTTGAATAAAGTTTTTAATTGTGAGCAGAACTGCAGCATATTGCATGAATGGCCCTCATGGTCTTCTCTGCCAAAGGAGTGCATTTTGATCCTGAAAGCTGTCATTATGAGCTACAGTGCCATGAAATTCTTATTTTGCCTGAAATGTTCGTCTCTTAGGAACTGACAGCACAGATACTGTATGTGAGGATTGCAGAGAAGGCCATTTTTCCATAGATGGAATAAACTGCACAGAACATACCAAGTAAGTAACGGTATTCACAGAAGTGTGATTGTATAACGGGATTAAGAGATTCCTCCTACTCTTTCCTACTCTGTTATGCACTGAAAATGTAGTATAGTGTTTAGTAGTGATAGTTTGTAAAGTAGAATGCTAGTGTTATACATCTAGTGGCAGTATATTTTGAAAAGCATCCCATTGCAGATTGTCATTTTTCCCTTGTAGTTGTGCTGATCATAGTGAAGAGCTGGCAGTAAAAGGAACTTCTACCAAAGACAATCAGTGCAGGAAGCCTTCAAGACACAGACATTTTCTGATGGTGTCTGTAAGCCTTTTTGCGTTTGTGATCACTGTACTTTGTTGCAGCTTCAAGAGCAGACAGGTATATTGTGCTTTTTTTTCTCTTGTCAAATTTTACATACAGCATGTGAGTCTTTACTGCATAATCTAACATATTTCTTCATGGGCCCTAACCAGAGATGTCATCAAGTGATGAAGCTGCAGCCTGTTGGAGGTCAATGGTGAGTTAAGTTTGGTCTCTGGTTTCAGTACCCAACTTTATACTGTGATAAATAGTTATGAATAACTCATGAAATCGATGGCCTTTAAGCCACAATTATATCTCTACATTGCAACACATGTGCACGCACACATCATACACACATACACATACACATACATTATATACTTATATCACATGTTTTTCTGCCTTTTTTTGTACGCTGCCAATCACATCCTGAAACTTTGTTTTTTGTTGTTTGTTTTGTTTTGCCATAGGTCATATACATCATTTTACTGAATGGTCAGCATGTCTGTCATGTTTTGAATGCAGAGAATACTGGTAGTTTCTCTGAGTCTTTCTATCTTTGTTTATTTCACAGAGTAGAAGATGAAGACAGTACATCAGCAATCAACTCTTCGATCTGAATGTGAATTCCGTGCTTGTTTTGGTAACATGTTACATGTTACTCCTGTTACAAAAAGGTATTTCTGAAAACCCAGCGGTCAATTCTGACATCGGTATCAAGATCGACTCCCTGTCTGTTCCTCCCACCAAAGTGGCAAGAAACCTAGGTGTCATGATCGATGACCAACTGACCTTAGTAGATCACGTTGCCTCTGTGGCTCGGTCGTGCCGTTTTTCCCTATTCAACATAAGGAAGATCAGGCCGTACCTAACCCAACACGCAACCCAGCTCCTGGTTCAGACCCTGGTTATCTCTCGTCTTGACTACTGCCATGTCCTCCTATCAGGCCTACCAGCCTGTGCGGTGAGACCACTACAGATGATCCAGAATGCAGCTGCACGTCTGGTCTTTAACCAGCCAAAAAGGGCACATGTCACACCTCTGTTCATTGAACTTCACTGGTTACCCTTGGCTTCTCGCATTAAATTCAAGGCACTTATGGTGGCCTACAGTGTGAATGATGGCTCTGCTCCCATCTACTTGAATACTCTTCTGAAGCCTATGTCACCCGACGACCGCTACACTCCTCTAAGGAACGTTTTCTAGCACGGCCAACACCTTGTGCAGGTCAATCCAGACTCTTCTCATATCTGGTTCCGCGCTGGTGGAATGACCTCCCAAGTGCTACCAGATCAACTGATACCCTCTCCACCTTCAAGAAACTCGTAAAGACTAAGCTCTTCCAAGAATATCTCCTGGCGTAAATTTTGAGAATGCACTTAATTTAATTTCTCTACACTGTGTTACACTATTGCACTTTCAACTTAAAATAGTGCAGATTCTATGTTAGCAATATGCACTCCTTGTTAGTTCTTTCATTGTGCTGTAGCTTGAATGTTATCCTCTTTTGTAAGTCGCTTTGGATAAAAGCGTCTGCTAAATGCCTAAATGTAAATGTAATAACCCCAGCACTCAACTTCACTGGGTTGTGGAATTTTATAGTTCCATCGGTTTTACGTGTAGGCTTGGGTCTATGAGCTTATCCAACCTATGTGTATATATGATGTATATGTGTGTATATATGTGTATATATTTTATATATATATATATATATTTTTTTAATATATTTATATATTTGTACATATTTGGATGTGTTTTGTTATTAAAGAACAAGAAAAAAAATCATTACGCTGTTTGGGTGGGAATTTTGTGGTTCGGTTGCAGTTCAATTGTAAGGTAGTGGTCTTTCCACCAGATGCAGAAGCCATTCAGTGATGCTGTGTGTTATTAATGCACTGTAAGTCCACAATATGTGAGCAGATGAGTGAGTGCTGATTGTCCTGGATGTAGTTGCCTGCAAACTCATCATATGATGTGCATCAAGATAGAAGCCATGATATAATCCCCAATACAAAAACATTTGAAAAACAGTTAAATAACATTTCAGGTCTGACCCACATCAATTATTCAAAATTCCATTGTTATTATCTTTTTTGAATCTACAAACATTTTTTGTTGATTCTTTAAAATGTGTATTTTATTGTCTTTCTCATGTTGAAAAATGGGTATTTGCATTTATGCATGCATTTAGCAAGTGCAGGTGACTTCTGTTTCATTTCTAAGTTGATATCTTGGAGAACCATGTAGTAATCAAGGAATACTAATTGAGTATCCACAGATGCCTTGATTATGAAGAGAGGGTTTTTCTTGTGATATGGCTGAGATCTAACATCTTTACCCTCTCATTGTCCTGAGAATGTCTGCTATTAAAAGTAACAGTGCCACAAATGGCCAGCAGATGTTACTCTATGACAGTGGTTGTCAAACTGGGGTACGAGTACCCCTCGGGGTACTTGGATCAGTTCTAGGGGGTTCACAAATTAATTCTGTGATTGAGTTCTCAGCACTCAGCAGCATAAAGATAAAGTATGCAAATATATGCAAAAATATTAATTATTATACAAAGAAACCTGTCTGTGGTGCAGGGGGTACTCGGTATGACATACAGTGTGTTAGGTGGTACCTGGAAGGTAAAAGTTTGGGAACTACTGCTCTATGACAACAGTACCACTCTTGGATTCCATTGCTTCCATGTTTCCATGGATGAATACCAGTGAGCTCTGAACTGTTACAGTTTTTAGTTTAGCTGCCAGCAGGCCGCTCAGCGTCCCTTTCCAGATGCCTTTGTAAATCACAAACTAGTAGTAAAACTAGTACTTCAGTAATGGTGCTTGAAAAAATAGTCTGTGGTGAAGTGTATTAATTCTTAATTCTTCTTGATTGTTATGTTGGGCAAAGTGAAGACCAGCATTTGACAACATGGGCGGACAGATGGGATGATTGACTAACTAGAAGTGTAGAAGTGTAACTAGAAGTGTTGAATAAATGCATGCAAAGTGCTGGTTCCCACTGGAATGGTCTGTTCCAGACATTGTAGTTCAGGGAGTTTTATATTTTTCAGGTCAGTGTCAGGGAATTTTGGCAATGGCATGTAGTTGTTCCCAAAATGTGACATTTATTTCCATCCTTCCTTCCTAGGCTGTGAATTAGTCAGCAGTGCTTGGCATAAAACAATGCATATGTGATCCATTTGGTGGGCAGAACAATAGAACACACTCATTTATTCTAAGAGGTGGTCAGGCTGGGTCTTTCTCTTCACCCCTTTACATCTGTGTGCTTTAGCAATTGCTTGATAGTAGCCAACAACCTGTGAAGAGATTTACATTTGTGTACCACAACAACAACAAACTTCTGACATTGTCAATGCAGTTCATTACTGTAGTTCTTGCTACTATGAAGTCCACCAGTAACTGCGAAAACACAGAGACGTGTAAATGGCTTTCCCCTTGGTGTATTTGGGCAAATAAGAAAGTAAGTGTAGACATTGTGAGAAACCCTGTGTAATCTTGGGTGGCACAGTGCATGTGTGTCAATTTTGCAAACGTCGGGCAGGCTAGGAATAATGTTTTTAAAGATACTAAGGCCCAAACATGACCTCCATGATGAGACAATATAAGACTGAAAAAGAGATATTTAGAGAGAGACACAGAAAGGTGAAATATTAAACCACATCTACTCATCATAAGCTTCTGACTCTACGATTTGTTTGTCGATATGTAATCGCCTCACTCAGAACACCTAACTCAGATGAATAGAGATCATTTGCACATAGAAAGGTGGAGCATGGCGCATTATGCATTAAATCACATGTACTCATCATAAGCGTTCCAAAAATATATGATTTAAGCTACTTACACTGATCCATTTCCATGTTACACCTTAAAAACTGCTGACTCTGACATGTGCTTTTCAATGTGCAATTGCCGTGCAACACAGGTGAATTGAGATATTTTACACACTGAAAGGTGGAATAAGGCTTATGATGCACTAAATCACATCTACTCGTCATAAGCTTTCCAAAAAAACATTATTTAGGCTACCTAGCTTCAGCTTAATGACGATGAAAACTCATGCAAGTCCATCTTTCTGTACTAAGGTCGGCCAAGGCCAATAGCAGTCAAAGAGAGAGAGAGAATAAAAGGCAGATAGAAAATGCAGAAAAGGTCACTGTGCTGTTTATTTATGTTTATGTTGCATATATCAAAAGAAATCTCACTAGGATCCGAAAGGATCTGTCCTCATCCCATAAGAAATGAATACATTTCTTTATTAAAATTATTCAAATCAACAATCAGATTAAATCAAGTGTCTTAGAAAATTATAAGCCTTTTTTACTACCTCTTCAAGCTGACTGATGCCTTTGTACTAAAGTTAATGTTTATCTATTGGGTGGGTAAAAAAATCAAGTAAAAAAAAAAGAACAAGAATAGAACATCTCAAAATAATTCAGTTGTATCCCAGTCTTCCCAGTCTTCCAACTTCCAATATAATACAGTGTGCATGAGAAGCACTATCCTCACCATATGATGGCCAGTTTAGCCTGAGGTACACTGGACTGTATAAGGATGACGTGTGTCTAGGGACCTGCACACAGGTGAACGGTCAGAGAGAGTTGTCAGAGAAAAGGGAGGCGTGAGGAGGAAGATTAGTCATTGAGGGGTTTAACTGTGATGTGGCAGCTCATCATCTTGTCATGGCTGAGTTGGATCCAATGAATCCTTGAAACATGGTAGACTAGTGCCACTCCAACCAGCATCAAGATGTGTTTGTGGCATGTGCTACGTGTACACAGATGCAGGAGATACTGAGCTTCAAAAGGCTTGTGACTGTACAGGCAAGAGTGTACCCTCTGCAACCAGTCAACACCATAAATCAAGCTTTAGCTATTCACTTGATTCATCAACACAAAATACAGAACTATTAATGACATATGACATCTATGACTTGATGTGCATCTGTGAAAATTTTGTGTAAATGTGTGAATATGAGAAGTGATAGCTTTGATCAGTCACAGAAACAATCTGATGGTGATGATCATGATGCAGGTAAGACCCCATTGACATTGATGACATTGGATGATTGATGATTGATGACAGATAATTGATGTTTGATGATACTGCTGGCAACATCCTGGTTAATTTCATGTTGTCTCACAGTCCGGTGGTCTCCAATGATACATGTCAGAGTCCTATGCATCATAAATCTCCAAAATAGTCTACAAGCAATACACATTACACAAGGATCCATGCATGAGAAACGAAAATTGTACCAACAAAAGAAAGTTTTGAATTGGAAAAATTGGATAACATTAACCCATTAAATCAACAACATTAAATAATAGGCAGCACTATCACAAGGACACAAGTAAATTATTGTCACATGCATCTAGTTACTGAGTGTAAAAAATGCAGTGAAATGTGTCTGTTTCTCAGCCAATTGGTGCATGGAGGGAGGGGGCAGGAAGGGGCAGGATTAAGTGCATAAAGTGCATGGGAGAGGTGGCTAAGGGCTGTCTGTGTGAGTCTGAGTCTGTGTGTGTGTGGAGGGGGTATTCCTGAGGATGTGTATGGGGGCAAGGGGGATTATAGTGAAGGCAGGGGTGGATGCAGTGTGCTGTGTGTATGTAGGGGTGGGAGTTCAGGGTGTCTACACGTTTGAGCAAGTTAAATTTAAGACTTTTTAATACCATGTTCAAAAAAAATGTAAAACCAAATCTAGTCACACCAAAACATACTCTTTCGAAAACACTAGTTTGAGTTACAGATAAAATGAAAATAATTGGTTGACGTTAACGAGCTGTATAATGTGAAAATAAAGCTCACAAATCATGAGGTTATTATATATTATTAATTTATTTATCTGAGAGTTCTTGGGAATATTCAACAGCAAACATTATTCTACAAGAAGCAATTTGTTTGTTTTCCTTGACAATGTCTACACAGTCATGCACTTTGAATCCAATGTAAGAATAGGATTAACTTGTAACAATGTAACAATAAGAATGCAGTCACAACCTTTGAATCCAATGTAACTATGTGATGATGTGAATGCACAAAAACGTTTTCTTTGAAACACTTTAAGAATGTTGGATTTTGTGATCAGCTGAGCCATGAGGATCCCTGATTTCCCTTCTGCTTGCTCAGCGAGTTTGTCAGGCTGGTAGCCTGGCAAGGCTGGTAGCCACTTCATTCAGTACCATCCTCTTTTTTCTTATTTCCTCAAGGTGGTCCTCAGCAGCCTTGCTGTCCTGTTTTTTCTTTTAATTTTCAAGGTGCAGACGGTACTGAGACCCAGCAGAGGCAGCAGCTCCAGGAGCTCTTTTGTCAGTGGAACATTAAGAACCCCCAGAGACAGAGACATAATCACATATGATTCTCTGAGCCACCACTGTATCCTCCTGCATACTGTCAGCCTCTACCTCCTTATTTACAGAAAAGCCCCTTTCCACTGTTGCTTGGCCATGGGAGAGTAGCAGAAGTTTCCTACAGAAACTCCAGAGCTCAGGATAGGATTTGCACAGGTGTCCATGCAGGAAAACATCAAGCCTTGTTTGCATACTGATACTGAATCAGACAAAGCCTTCCACAATGGTGACTGAACAAACCTAATTTATTGTCACATACAATACAGATTTTAATATAGCTTTTGCTTGGGTAACTTTTGTACCGGCAGAGACACCTCCTGACAGCTGGCCGTCCTGCAGAAACCTCTGGACTAGGCGTTTCATTCTTTCCTTGGACATGTCAGGGTCAGAGAACATGTTTCTTGGGTCCAAAGATGCCATTTGCCTCACAATAGAGTACTTCAGTGGGCTCTTAGACTGTAGTTTTTGGATTATTGTAGTCATGCAATCCATGCAGTCCTGTCTAAATTCCAACTGCCTCGCTCACTTATGCTGCCGTTGGGACTGCTCTGGAGTTCCTAACAGGAGGGGCGAAAAAGGAGATTTCCTGATTACTGCCATGGCCATCTCTCCATTACTGTCACAGATGCATATTCTGTCTCCTTGTCTCTCTCTCCTGGTATTGCACATGAATTATTCTTTATTCTGAGATTTGATTCATTTGATTCAGCCAAAACTAATGAAAAAGAGCCTTTATTTGTGAAGTTGTATTTCTATTGTTTAGACAATGTTTGTCATGTTAGACAGCATGTGTCACAGCAGGCCTAAATTTCCATTATACAGTATGTAGAGTTACATATTGGTGACAATGTCAAATAACACATGTACTAAAGAAGCCAGTAAGTCAATGGTTTTGATCTTTGATCTGACAAAAGTGTTGGAATTGGAATAAATACCTTTTTTCTGTCAGGAATAATAGCCAATTGCTTGGTCGTTTTTAACAGGCCTTTCACGTACACTATTGATATTCCATATTCACTATTGATATTCCATATTCACTATTGATATTACACAAAAATGATTCATCTGATTAATCTATGAAAAAAAAGACTCAATACTCTACAGTGTTGCAGCGCTGTATGTTACATTACACTTACTTTCTTTAACTTTAACACATAGATTAATCCCTTAAACTACACTCCTGCAGTACTGCCTTATTATTTACCTTAAGGAAAGCTTCTGCCCCCGGGCCAATGTCCACATTCTTCAGCTGAGTCCAGTTTAATTAACTGAAGTGGAGTGATGCCATTGAGAAGCTCTGCTTTGATGAACCACTTCAGGAGGCTCTGCTGTTGGTCGTTCTTAACAATGGGATGAAAATGGCTGGAGTTATTCAGTGGAGAGCAGTTTTAACTGTGGAAGCAGGAAACAAATCATCCGGGTCGCTAATAGTGGGCTGTGTATCACTCCTATCAGTCTTTTCAATGGTACTGGCCAAATGCCTCTCAAAGGGGCTGGGAGTCCCCACCCTTGACCTCTTACTGCACAGCTAGTATGTAGGGGTGAGGTCTCTCCCAGGGCTTTGCGTGTGGTTGGGGAGGGTGTTGCATTGCTGGCCAGCTCAGAAACCTGGTTAACCTGCTGAAGGGAAGCTCCTGTGCTGGCTGCTAGCAAGGCGACTGACTGACTGACCTGCTGAGCCTTCTGCATCCGCTTAGCCTCCCCACTGGCCGCCACTCTGACCTGTGTAAAGGGGAGTATCCGGCTGATCTGGTGGTTGATCTGCTGGTTGACCTGTCTGACGTGCTCCACTCCCAGGATATGGATACACTCGTCAACTACAATTGAGCACAGACATTCACAATAGGTCAGAGTTAAACACACAGATAATCTTGGAAATCATATAGGCCGCTGGCAAATAGGGTAGGAGCGCATGGATGGAGGAAGTTGGGACAAGTCTCAATGCATGTTAAATCACATCTAGAGATAGGTAGGCCATGGTTGAAACAGGTAGTTGATCCCAAAGGTAGTTACGGTAGTTGGTCTTCACTGTTAACATTCAAATTCAGCATCAGCATGGCCAAATCATGCAAAAAAAGTTGTTTTCGCGAGGTGGCTGGTGTACTCTGACCCTATTTGGCCCGTGGCTTACACGAATATAACCCATGATTTAACCCCATTGCACATAATAACTAGTGAGTATCTATGTTTTTACGATTACTCAGATACTGGACAGCAACTGTCACTTTTGCACAAGATATCTACAAAAATATGCATGTGTTCTGATAGAGTGTCACAGGTATAAATCTTTGCAGACGCAGCAGAGACACCGGTTGGCCATGTGCGTGTGTTTTCATTCACTCAGCATAGTTAGCAGTTCGCTAACTGTTTCCGTTTCCGGTTCGCCCGGCAATTGAGCTATATGCGTAACATCAAAGTCAAAGTCAAAGTCAGCTTTATTGTCAAAAGCCATATGTACAGGTTGCACACATAGGATTTGAAATTACAGCGCTCCCCAGGCCCACAGTGAACATTAAACATCTTGTAAACAAATGTCAATATAATGCCAATAAATATAGTGACAAAGCTTAACAATATACACATAGTAAGGACAATATACACATAGCAAAAAGTACAAATAGGCAGTGTTGTGCAAGTTCACACTTTTTTTTAACTGTTCATGTTCATAGTTCACAGCTTAAATTCTGAACTAGTTCAAAGTTCAGTTCATTTCACATATGTTCAAGGTGAACTGTTCATGTTCATAGTTCACAGTTTTAATTTTGAACTAGTTCAAAGTTCAGTTCATTTTACTTTTAGGCGGGATATTAAAATAGTTTTTTTTCTCAGACTGACCTAAAATCACTATGCAACCCTCTAGCTCTGTTCACTGTATATATTGTATATATTATATACATTGTACATATATGAAGAAGGACAAAAATAATTTTGATTATGGTTTATTCAGTGACTCAACCACTGCGTCACACATGACTTCACACAAATGCTTTCAGATTCAACTAATGGTAGCTTCTAAAAAAGGACATGTAAATACCTCTAAACTTCCTTATAAATGTAAAAAGTATCACCTAAGTGTAAATGTAATGTAACAGCATTGTGGAAATGATTGATCACACAGAGAGATGCATGCTCTCGTTCAAGGTCTTTTTTACTCTCAAAATTCAAAACAGAAAAACATCCGACCTTATTCTTCAGTAAACAAATGTGTTTACTTTGCACACAATGATGAAATTTCTAAAATGATTTGACACTGAACTCAAAATCCAGAAACAGTATGAATACGTTTTAACCGTGAAATTGTAACAGAACGATGGAAGAAATGTATAAAGGATACCGTTCCACATATCTTATTCAACAAATGGTTCAAAGGCCCCCCAACACACACACTGGAGTAAGTAAGACACAGTCCACAGGGTATGCCTAGTTAGGTCCAAAGAGTTTTTTGTTGACATTTAACAGTAACTGCTTTTCAAAGTTGGCATCTCCCAATCTGTTTCTTCTGGGCCTAAATATCTGGCCACCAGAGCTAAAGAGCCTCTCCACTGGGGCACTTGATGGAATTGCTGTGTTGTATTTGATGAAGAGCTTTTTCAGTTTGGGTAGGGCCGTGTACTCAGTAAAGCCATCAGTGGAAGAGCTTTTTCAGTTTGGGTAGGGCCGTGTACTCAGTAAAGCCATCAGTGGTTGGGGCATCCAAGTACATGTCCACCTCAGACTTAGTGACTGTTGCTGGGCTTCGACTGAACTTGAAAAAGGATGATGCACTGCTTTTCCTCTCATCAGAGGTCTCGGCGTGTTCAGACTCAGTAGCCACATTCACAGACAGCAACTCTTGCTTCAACATTATTCAGTATTGCAACTGCTGAATGCCATCCTCCACCCAGTCTAACTTGAACACTGGCAGTAGTATAGCTGCCAATATGTTTTCTTTTTCATCAAGCATGCCACCCAGTCGTTTGGAGATTGACTGCAACATGTTTTGGATGAGGGGACGGCATGCAGTCAGACCTTGTGTAGCCGTGGGCTTCCAACTGTCATCCAACAGACCATTCAGATCATTTTTCAGTTGCACGATGGTAGGAACCAGGTACCCAACAAATGTGTTTTTTTCCCCCTGAAGAATGTTCAGCGCAGATGCTAAGGGTTGCATCACACTCACAAACTTGTGGCTGAAGTCGATTTCTTCTGGGCTGAAACGACGAAGGCCAAACTCATCGCAGATGGTGTGCAGAAGAAGTCTGTCATACTCCAGTGTAGGATCACTTGGCACTGAGAGATTGCTGGCCTGGGGAGTCAAGGTGGCTATGTGAGCCAGACGCGGCATGGAGAGGAACAAAGAGTTCCAACGTGTGTCATTTGGAGTGACAAATCCAAACTTAAGCTTTTCTTCAACAAAATCGGAGGCTTTCGAACTTCGTTTTACTCTGTTCCACAGAGCACATGCCTTAGAAAACACAGGCCTCGCTAATGTGTTGTACTGTCGGTCAGTTACATGTTCCGTATCTGCAGCAACTAGATTTAAGGTGTGGGCCGTGCACCTTCTGTGAGGGGGTAGGCAGGGATCCTCTAATGCTGAGAGAGGTGCAGGCTCAAGCTCATCATCATCATCATCCGAGCTCTCAGTAGCAAGGACAGAGTCTTCCCCGGTTGTTTCATTAGCTACTGCAGCAGCAGTAATTACAACACTCTCTCCAAAACAGTTAAATGCCTTTACAAAATTTGAGGCATTGTCAGTCACTGTGCACACAATTTTGTTCTGAATTTTAAATTCTTTGTACACATCTGCCAGCACATCATATGTGTGTGATCCTCTGACACGCCGGCATGCAAGGGCTGCTGATCTCCTGAGTGATATATCATTTTTGTCAAGCCAATGAACTGTGATACCCATGAATCCCTTGTTGACAGCTGACCAGCAATCAGCTGTTGTGCATACAAAGTCATGATCAGCAAGTTCAGCTTTCAATTTATTGATAACCTCATTAAATTCGTTGTTCAGCAGTCCCTGCACTTGCCTTCTTGAAGGTACATGTCTGTTTGGTTGCAAGCCAGTCACTAGTCTGATAAATGAGGGTTTCTCAACTTTGCTTAGAGGTTGTAAATCTTCCACGATGTAGTCAATAATCAGTTTATCTACCTGCTGCTGGGAGACCGTTGCACTCTTGAAGGCTACAGGCAGTGTGACTTGCATTTTGGCATGTTGACAGGGGACTTTCTTGCCCTTTCCCTTCTGATCCTCGATGACTTGCACATATGCTTTGATACTGGATGGATGCTTCAACTCTATGTGTCGTTTCAAATTTGAGAACGAGGTCGTTGATGTTCTAATTTGTTTTATCAGCGCAGACGGACAGAGCTTACACGGAAGGGTGAAGTTTTTACCGTCCGAGTCTCCGCCTACTCGGCTCTGCTGTGTGAACAACATGGGTAACGTAGTATCAAAGAGTAAAGAGTGTGTGTTGCCACACTATCTCCATGTGACAACACACTACGTTACCCATGATGCATTTGCACACAGACGCGGCAGAGCCGGTCTCTGGCGAAGTAATCGGGAAGTAGAATGTAACAAATATCTTGCGAGTATGAGTAGACGTTCATATTTTATTCATCCTCACGTTCGTCATTCATGTCTTTAAAAAATGAGCAAATTCACGTTCAAGTTCTTAATTTACAAATGTGTTGCGTTCAGTTCAAAGTTCACAGAAAAATGAGCGTGTTCAGTGAACATCACTGCATACCAGACCAATAGTTGGCTGTGGTTGCCTAAAATCTGTCCAATCAGAGAACTCCGAAGGACAGGCGGGAGGAGGCTCTGGCCATGGTTCCTTTAAAGTTCCCTCTCCAGCTGGCGTACGGCAGTACGTGCTGGGGAAATGCTGAACTACTCCGGCTTTTATTGACAAAAGTGTCATGGCCCACTTGATGGTTGGTTTTCTTGTAGGTAAGTGGTCAAAATGACGTGGGCTGACTTAGTTACATTAAAGGTGTGTGTGTGTATGTGTATGTACCTGTTCCGTTGTACGTTACTCACCAGTCTTTAAGATTACTGGCAGAATAACGTTACGGTCAGGTGTCATCGTTAACGATTCTTCAGCCTGTGTACAGCAAACAAATGTAAATAAATGAATCGTAATTTTTTCAGTAATTTTGGCTTGTTGTTATAATGTTTGTTGTGCTAACACAACTAGCTTCAGGTCAATGATAACTACGTCACTTAGTACAGTGAGAATGAGTCAAGTCAAGTCAAGCAGGTTTTTATCGTCGTTTCAGCCATATACACAGTACATAGTGAGACGAGACAACGTTTCACCGGGAACATTTGGTGATACACGTAACTGTTAAAACACAGTATGGACAAGACAGATACGTAATAGTGCCTACATACACTATTGCGGGACTACACAGATTCACTCACCCACTCACACACGCACTCCCACACACAACAACACGCACGCGTGCACACTCTTGTACACATACCGCCATTTCCGGCCTATAAGCCGCTACTTTTGTCACACGTTTTGCACCCTGCGGCTATTACGACGATGCGGCCAATTTATGGATTTTTACTGGCTAGAGGAGTTGAATGGTTTCAGTGCCTCTGAGAACGAGGACGATAGCGTCTGGTAGGCTAACTGTTAAACTAGCCTGTGTGAATGGCTGTGTGCTTGTGAAAGTTAAGTTAAAGTTTCTCAATGTGATTTTAGGTCGATACGTTTGTACGCCTGTTGAAATGCTGGTTATGTGTTAAGAGCATTTGAAGCGTGAGCTGGTTAATATAGATGGCGTCATACCAATAATGAATGGATGAATTGTGAATGGCGTGTGTTTAGGAGGCGAGCTGAGGGGAATTGATGAGAAGTTTGAAGGGAATCCCGTAGGCTACTGTTGAAACATTGCGTTTTTTTTTAACACGAACTAATTAGCTACATTGTTAGAAGTTGAAAACATTGTAACATTGACTGTCTGCGGCTTGTGAGGCGGTGCGGCCAATGCGTGTACTGTTTTACGCCAGTGCGTCTTTTAGGCCGGAAATTACGGTACATTACAACACAGTTGTAAACAATTGGCAGGTCAAAAATACAGGTGACCTAAAACGCTAGACGGGGCATGGCTTTTAGCAGAGCACTGTGGCTAGTGGTGTGATTTGTAAACAGAAGACTGTCCTATATAAAAATAAACAATAGCAGCAAGGCTAGGGGTTATGATTTGTAAACAAGAGACTATTCTACATAAATATAAGTGATGGCAGCAAGAAAGTGCGGGGGGCATAAAGGTGCAGTGTGCTGTGACGCGCTGGTTTGCATCCTGAGTCACTAAGAAATTCCAGTCCAAATTGCACTACAGGTTTTTCAGCAGTCTGACTGCCTGCGGGAAGCTCTTCCCCATTCTGGAGGTGCGGGCAGTAATACTGCGGAACCTTCTGCCAGATGGTAGTAAGGTGAATAGTCAGTGGGAGGGATGGGTAGTGTCTTTGGTAATGTTCTTGGCTTTCCGCAGACAGCGGGTGCTGTAGATGTCTGAGAGGGGGGGCAGAGAGACTCCAGTGATCTTTCCAGCTGTCCTCACGTGCAGTTGCCGAACCACGCTGTGATGGCGCCGAATGACTGACAATGACTGCTGTCAATGTTTCACAAAACAATGTGCCAAATCAAGGCAAACATATATGTGATATTTAACAACCGTAGTGCTAGGAAAAAACTCTTTTATCTTGCTTCTTATATTGTTAGCATTGTCGTTAACGTTAACTAGCAATTGTTAAGGCCGCATCAAGTTGAGCGAGAGATCTCCGGAGTGAGTGTTCTGCGCACGGGGGATATAACAGGATATGCGAGCCCGTCGAGTGAAACCGAATGACAGGGGGCCGTAATTACACATACACACTGATCTTAGCAAACACGCAAAGGCATTTTGCATGGCACATAATACATTCCGGTTTGTTCAATTACAAATTCTTCGTTTAATGTAATTTTTTTCTCTCATACAATAGCTACCATGGTCAGTGCCTGTGCAGCTGGGACTAGGCTTCCATGTGACCCTGATAAATACAAGAATGAAATGGGTGAATGCTGTCCAGTGTGTGGAAAAGGTGGGTTAAATGCAAAGTTGCATTATGCCATTATCTTGGTAATACACAACTCCAATTCCAAAAAAGTTGTGGAGCACACTGTGTTCTGCAAATCTCAAACACAATATTGAGAACATATCAAATGTGAAGGGAATATATCACCACTGTGTGAAGTTGACTCATTTGCCAGCTTCCCATAGAGTTAGACAATTATAAGCAATGTCTTACTCTGAGGTAGAGTTCACACCCAAAAACTAGCCTGACCTACCTGAGCCAATGCATGTCCCAATTATGAGCCCATGCGCAATTCAACCTTAAACCTTCTACATTTCTTTTGCGTAACTGAGTGGGATTGAGAAGGGAACGGGCAAAGTAGCCGAGGTCAGGCTGAATAGTTTGGGGCTGTGTGTGGTAAAGTGCTTGAAAACTGGCTACATTTTATGTGTTTGATTGGCGTACGATAATGTTTCTCCAAAGACAATCAATTTGAGCCTTTAATACAATACTTCCAATCTGGCAGCACTGATGGGAGTTATAACTGATGTTATCTGCTACAATTTATAGTTGTCTGAATGACAGAAATCTGTTCAAAATGAGCTTAATTAATGATGCAACAAGGAGGAAGCATATTGGTAAGCACTTTGGTCCATGGGCCAGGTTGAGCTCAGGCTAAGATTCAACTCTATTTCCAGTTTTAACCTTTTTAGTTTTTCCATCAAGGAAGCACGAATGATATACTGTAGCATTATACAGCAGATCTGTGATAACGCCATATTGTTTTGTTTTCTTTAGGGTTTTTTATTCTAAAAGACTGCACAAACTGCATACCCTGTATGGAAGGCACATACATGGATCGGCCTAATGGCTTGAATAAGTGCTTTGAGTGTAAAACCTGTGACTCCAGTAAGTACTAAAAAGAGACAGCAGTATGTATAAGTAGACAAATACAAAGTGTGTATGCACTGCAAGTCACATCTTTGTTTGAATATTTTAATTAAGCATTCTCTGTTTTTCTCAGGTCAAGGGTTGCGTACACTACAGAATTGCACCATCTTTAGCGATGCTGTGTGTGCTCTGCATTCAGGTTACTACTGTGTGAATTACACACAGAACAAGGAGTGCAGATTTGCAAAAAAGCATTCAGTCTGTTCCCCAGGCAAAAGCATTAAGACCCCAGGTAACCAAGTGATAAAGTGTATTGTGGCACTCTTGTGTGGGTAACTGTTTTAATGTATTTCATGCAGATGTTATCTTTCTCTCTCTCTCTCTCTCTCTCTCTCTCTCTTTTACTCAAACTCAGACTGTAGATAAAAAAATGTTTGCATGTTTCATGCATATTGAATGATGTGATGGATTGAATTCCACTAAATTACAAGTCTCTTTCTGGAACAGGATATCAACTTGAAACAAGTTGAATAAAGTTTTTAATTGTGAGCAGAACTGCAGCATATTGCATGAATGGCCCTCATGGTCTTCTCTGCCAAAGGAGTGCATTTTGATCCTGAAAGCTGTCATTATGAGCTACAGTGCCATGAAATTCTTATTTTGCCTGAAATGTTCGTCTCTTAGGAACTGACAGCACAGATACTGTATGTGAGGATTGCAGAGAAGGCCATTTTTCCATAGATGGAATAAACTGCACAGAACATACCAAGTAAGTAACAGTATTCACAGAAGTGTGATTGTATAACGGGATTAAGAGATTCCTCCTACTCTTTCCTACTCTGTTATGCACTGAAAATTTAGTGTAGTGTTTAGTAGTGATAGTTTGTAAAGTAGAATGCTAGTGTTATACATCTAGTGGCAGTATATTTTGAAAAGCGTCCCATTGCGGATTGTCATGTTTTCCCTTGTAGTTGTGCTGATCATAGTGAAGAGCTGGCAGTAAAAGGAACTTCTACCAAAGACAATCAGTGCAGGAAGCCTTCAAGACACAGATATTTTCTGATAGTGCCTGTAAGCCTTTTTGCGTTTGTGATCACTGTACTTTGTTGCAGCTTCAAGAGCAGACAGGTATATTGTGCTTTTTTTTCTCTTGTCAAATTTTACATACAGCATGTGAGTCTTTACTGCATAATCTAACATATTTCTTTATGGGCCCTAACCAGAGAAGTCATCAAGTGATGAAGCTGCAGCCTGTTGGAGGTCAATGGTGAGTTAAGTTTGGTCTCTGGTTTCAGTACCCAACTTTATACTGTGATAAATAGTTATGAATAACTCATGAAATCGATGGCCTTTAAGCCACAATTATATCTCTACATTGCAACACATGTGCACGCACACATCATACACACATACACATACACATACATTATATACTTATATCACATGTTTTTCTGCCTTTTTTTTTTCGCTGCCAATCACATCCTGAAACTTTGTTTTTTGTTGTTTGTTTTGTTTTGCCATAGGTCATATACATCATTTTACTGAATGGTCAGCATGTCTGTCATGTTTTGAATGCAGAGAATACCGGTAGTTTCTCTGAGTCTTTCTATCTTTGTTTATTTCACAGAGTAGAAGATGAAGACAGTACATCAGCAATCAACTCTTCGATCTGAATGTGAATTCCGTGCTTGTTTTGGTAACATGTTACATGTTACTCCTGTTACAAAAAGGTATTTCTGAAAACCCAGCGGTCAATTCTGACATCGGTATCAAGATCGACTCCCTGTCTGTTCCTCCCACCAAAGTGGCAAGAAACCTAGGTGTCATGATCGATGACCAACTGACCTTAGTAGATCACGTTGCCTCTGTGGCTCGGTCGTGCCGTTTTTCCCTATTCAACATAAGGAAGATCAGGCCGTACCTAACCCAACACGCAACCCAGCTCCTGGTTCAGACCCTGGTCATCTCTCGTCTTGACTACTGCCATGTCCTCCTATCAGGCCTACCAGCCTGTGCGGTGAGACCACTACAGATGATCCAGAATGCAGCTGCATGTCTGGTCTTTAACCAGCCAAAAAGGGCACGTCACACCTCTGTTCATTGAACTTCACTGGTTGCCCTTGGCTTCTCGCATTAAATTCAAGGCACTTATGGTGGCCTACAGTGTGAATGATGGCTCTGCTCCCATCTACTTGAATACTCTTCTGAAGCCCTATGTCACCCGACGACCGCTACACTCCTCTAAGGAACGTTTTCTAGCACGGCCAACACCTTGTGCAGGTCAATCCAGACTCTTCTCATATCTGGTTCCGCGCTGGTGGAATGACCTCCCAAGTGCTACCAGATCAACTGATACCCTCTCCACCTTCAAGAAACTCGTGCCTAAATGTAAATGTAATAACCCCAGTACTCAACTTCACTGGGTTGTGGAATTTTATAGTTCCATCGGTTTTACGTGTAGGCTTGGGTCTATGAGCTTATGCAACCTATGTGTATATATGATGTATATATGTGTATATATTTATATATATATATATATATATTTTATAAATATTTTTTTCTATATATATATATTTGTACATATTTGGATGTGTTTTGTTATTAAAGAACAAGAAGAAAAATCATTACGCTGTTTGAGTGGGAATTTTTGTGGTTCGGGTTGCAGTTTAATTGTAAGGTAGTGGTCTTTCCACCAGATGCAGAAGCCATTCAGTGATGCTGTGCGTTATTAATGCACTATAAGCCCACAATATGTGAGCAGATGAGTGAGTGCTGATTGTCCTGGATGTAGTTGCCTGCAAACTCATCATATGATGTGCATCAAGATAGAAGCCATGATATAATCCCCAATACATTTGAAAAACAGTTAAATAACATTTCAGGTCTGACCCACATCAATTATTCAAAATTCCAGATAATTGATGTTTGATGATACTGCTGGCAATATCCTGGTTAATTTCATGTTGTCTCACAGTCCGGTGGTCTCTAATGATACATGTCAGAGTCCTATGCATCATAAATCTCCAAAATAGTCTACAAGCAATACACATTGCACAAGGATCCATGCATGAGAAACGAAAATTGTACCAACAAAAGAAAGTTTTGAATTGGAAAAATTGGATAACATTAACCCATTAAATCAACAACATTAAATAATAGGCAGCACTATCACAAGGACACAAGTAAATTATTGTCACATGCATCTAGTTACTGAGTGTAAAAAATGCAGTGAAATGTGTCTGTTTCTCAGCCAATTGGTGCATGGAGGGAGGGGGCAGGAAGGGGCAGGATTAAGTGCATAAAGTGCATGGGAGAGGTGGCTAAGGGCTGTCTGTGTGAGTCTGTGTGTGTGTGTGGAATGGGGGCAAGGGGGATTATAGTGAAGGCAGGGGTGGATGCAGTGTGCTGTGTGTATGTAGGGGTGGGAGTTCAGGGTGTCTACACGTTTGAGCAAATTAAATTTAAGACTTTTTAATACCATGTTCAAAAAAAAATGTAAAATCAAATCTAGTCACACCAAAACATACTCTTTCGAAAACACTAGTTTGAGTTACAGATAAAACGAAAATAATTGGTTGATGTTACCAAGCTGTATAATGTGAAAATAAAGCTTACAAATCATGAGGTTATTATATATTATTAATTTATTTATCTGAGAGTTCTTGGGAATATTCAACAGAAAACATTATTCTACAAGAAGCAATATGTTTGTTTTCCTTGACAATGTCTACACAGTCACGCACTTTGAATCCAATGTAAGAATAGGATTAACTTGTAACAATGTAACAATAAGAATGCAGTCACAACCTTTGAATCCAATGTAACTATGTGATGATGTGAATGCACAAACACGTTTTCTTTGAAACACTTTAAGAATGTTGGATTCTGTGATCAGCTGAGCCATGAGGATCCCTGATTTCCCTTCTGCTTGCTCAGCGAGTTTGTCAGCTTCTTTTTCAAAGCTGGTAGCCACTTCATTCAGTACCATCCTCTTCTTTCTTATTTCCTCAAGGTGGTCCCCAGCAGCCTTGCTGTCCTGTTTTTTGTTTTAATTTCCAAGGTGCAGACGGTACTGAGACCCAGCAGAGGCAGCAGCTCCAGGAGCTCTTTTGTCAGTGGAACATTAAGAACCCCCAGAGACAGAGACATAATCACATATGGTTCTCTGGGCCACCACTGTATCCTCCTGCATACTGTCAGCCTCTACCTCCTTATTTACAGAAAAGCCCCTTTCCACTGTTGCTTGGCCATGGGAGAGTAGCAGAAGTTTCCTACAGAAACTCCAGAGCTCAGGATAGGATTTGCACAGGTGTCCATGCAGGAAAACATCAAGCCTTGTTTGCATACTGATACTGAATCAGACAAAACGTTCCACAATGGTGACTGAACAAACCTAATTTATTGTCACATACAATACAGATTTTAATATAGCTTTTGCTTGGGTAACTTTAGTACCGGCAGAGACACCTCCTGACAGCTGGCCGTCCTGCAGAAACCTCTGGACTAGCGTTTCATTCTTTCCTTGGGCATGTCAGGGTCAGAGAACATGTTTCTTGGGTCCAAAGATGCCATTTGCCTCACAATAGAGTACTTCAGTGGGCTCTTAGACTGTAGTTTTTGGATTATTGTAGTCATGCAATCCATGCAGTCCTGTCTAAATTCCAACTGCCTCGCTCACTTATGCTGCCGTTGGGACTGCACTGGAGTTCCTAACAGGAGGGGCGAAAAAGGAGATTTCCTGATTACTGCCATGGCCATCTCTCCATTACTGTCACAGATGCATATTCTGTCTCCTTGTCTCTCTCTCCCTATTGCACATGAATTATTCTTTATTCTGAGATTTGATTCATTTGATTCAGCCAAAACTAATGAAAAAGAGCCTTTATTTGTGAAGTTGTATTTTTATTGTTTAGACAATGTTTGTCATGTTAGACAGCATGTGTCACAGCAGGCCTAAATTTACATTATACAGTATGTAGAGTTACATATTGGTGACGATGTCAAATAACACATGTACTAAAGAAGCCAGTAAGTCAATGGTTTTGATCTTTGATCTGACAAAAGTGTTGGAATTGGAATGAATACCTTTTTTCTGTCAGGAATAATAGCCAATTGCTTGGTCGTTTTTAACAGGCCTTTCACGTACACTATTGATATTCCATATTCACTATTGATATTCCATATTCACTATTGATATTACACAAAAATGATTCATCAGATTAATCTATGAAAAAAAAACTGAATACTCTACAGTGTTGCAGCGCTGTATGTTACATTACACTTACTTTCTTTAACTTTAACACATAGATTAGTCCCTTAAACTACACTCCTGTAGTACTGCCTTATTATTTACCTTAAGGAAAGCTTCTGCCCCCAGGCCAATGTCCACATTCATCATCTACTAGCAGGAGTACTTAAGATAGATAGAAAAGGTGTAAGGTTAGAATGGTTACAATGGTTAGTAAGGTTAGAATGGTTAGAAAGGTTAGTAAGATCAGAGTGGTTAGAATGATTGAGGATTACCGCTGTTATAACCATTCTCTCGGTGAACGCAATAAAGACTTGGTTGAACAAGACAAACTTCTCTGCATTTTGGGTTTTTCCAAGAAACTTCTTCACAACGTCTCTGTGTTTTTGTCGCCCGTGTGCCATGTTCACACGTAGGCGGGTATTTTTACAAACGCACATTTGCTGTCCTCCGTTTTCTAAAAACTCTTGTATTGTATGTTAAATTGTATGTTAATCAGTCCGATTTCCAAAATTTCTCAAGGGAGAAACCGCTGAACCCTCACAAAAATAACTCAAACGTCTGGGCTATAGCCCCGAATGTTCTAAAAACCTACCCTCTGCATGTCATTGATGTTTGTCCCAACACTATAATTTCTGACCACGTAGTAATATGTTTGCTTAGCAGTTGACAATTGAGCAATGTGAACAATAGTATCTGAAAAACGTGAACACCTATGCCTGTCCGATATAGGTACGGTTGCGACTGCGAGTCCACCTATCGTTCGTCTGGTCACTGATGGAACTGAAACGAATATGGAAATAAAGCCGTACACGTTTTTTGCATTTTCAAACTTGGTGTTAGCCGTTTATTTTTGCTGAAGTGGGCGGGTTTTCGAACGTCAATGGGCGAAAGTCACTCAATCCGGTTTGGCAACACTGGGTCGTGCGAAATTTTTTTGCCATTCTCCCAGGAGGACAGTTTCCATCTCAAAGTTCTCCCACCAGGGAAATGTTGCACTACTCCGGCTTTTATTGACAAAAGTGTCATGGCCCACTTGATGGTTGGTTTTCTTGTAGGTAAGTGGTCAAAATGACGTGGGCTGACTTAGTTACATTAAATGTGTGTGTGTGTGTGTGTGTTTGTTTTTACCTGTCACCGTGTATACCGTGTTCCGTTGTACGTTACTCACCAATCTTTAAGATTACTGGCAGAATAACGTTACGGTCAGGTGTCGTCGGTAACGATTCTTCAGCCTGTCTACTACAGCAAACAAATGTAAATAAATGAATCGTGTAATTTTTTCAGTAATTTTGTCTTGTTGTTGTAATGTTTGTTGTGCTAATGTAACCCCTCACTTGTCTGCGTTGTGTTTTCAATGATAAGACGAGGAGACGTGGGGCCAAGCAGGAGTCTTTATTGACCTGGCACAAATAGTACAAAGTTGGGGATATCGTAGGGCTTCGTAAGTGGGCGCACACAATGCAAAGCTAGTGTGGGGAGAGAGAGAATATTAGCTATTCACACGTGTAATTTCAAAACCTCGACAAAATGCGCTCAGATTCGCATAAACAACAACACAAAACATGCTGACTCCATCTACAAGCAGGCAGTCGAAATCGCTAAACAGTAAATGTTGGTGTCGTTCACGTTCACTCGCGGTTTCACCTCTAGAGGTCAGTATTCAACTACTGCCACATCGTTACATGCGAAAAGCTGGGTGCAAGTGGAAATAACAAAACCTCCACTGTTACACTAACACAACTAGCTTCAGGTCAATGACAACTACCGTCACTTAGCACCGTGAGAATTACTGACAATGAATACTGTCAATGTGTCACAAAACAATGTGCCAAATCAAGGCGGACATAGATATGTCATATTTAACAACCGTAGTGCTAGGAAAAAACTGTTATCTTACTTCTTATATTGATCTCCGGAGTGAGTATTCTGCGCACGGGGATATAACAGGATATGCGAGGCCGTCGAGTGAAACCGAATGACAGGGGGCCGTAATTACACATACGCACTGATCTTAGCAAACACGCAAAGGCATTTTGCATGGCACATAATACATTCCGGTTCGTTCAATTACAAATTCTTCGTTTAATGTAATTTTTTTCTCTCATACAATAGCTACCATGGTCAGTGCCTGTGCAGCTGGGACTAGGCTTACATGTGGCCCTGATAAATACAAGAATGAAATGGGTGAATGCTGTCCAGTGTGTGGAAAAGGTGAGTTAAATGCAAAGTTGCATTATGCCATTATCTTGGTAATACACAACTCCAATTCCAAAAAAGTTGTGAAACACACTGTGTTCTGCAAATCTCAAACACAATATTGAGAACATATCAAATGTGAAGGGAATATATCACCACTGTGTGAAGTTGACTCATTTGCCAGCTTCCCATAGAGTTAGACAATTATAAGCAATGTCTTACTCTGAGGTAGAGTTCACACCCAAAAACTAGCCTGACCTACCTGAGCCAATGCATGTCCCAATTATGAGCCCATGCGCAATTAAACCTTAAACCTTCTACATTTCTTTTGCGTAACTGAGTGGGATTGAGAAGGGAACGGGCAAAGTAGCCGAGGTCAGGCTGAATAGTTTTGGGCTGTGTGTGGTAAATTGCTTCAAAACTGGCTACATTTTATGTGTTTGATTGGCATACGATAATGTTTCTCCGAAGACAATCAATTTGAGCCTTTAATACAATACTTCCAATCTGGCAGCACTGATGGGAGTTATAACTGATGTTATCTGCTACAATTTATAGTTGTCTGAATGACAGAAATCTGTTCAAAATGAGCTTAATTAATGATGCAACAAGGAGGAAGCATATTGGTAAGCACTTTGGTCCATGGGCCAGGTTGAGCTCAGGCTATGATTCAACTCTATTTCCAGTTTTACAGTTAAAACAAATGATATACTGTAGCATTATACAGCAGATCTGTGATAACGCCATATTGTTTTGTTTTCTTTAGGGTCTTTTATTCTAAAAGACTGCACAGAGAGCTCTAGCACAAACTGCATACCCTGTATGGAAGGCACATACATGGATCGGCCTAATGGCTTGAATAAGTGCTTTGAGTGTAAAACCTGTGACTCCAGTAAGTACTAAAAAGAGACAGCAGTATGTATAAGTAGACAAATACAAAGTGTGTATGCACTGCAAGTCACATCTTTGTTTGAATATTTTAATTAAGCATTCTCTGTTTTTCTCAGGTCAAGGGTTGCATACACTACAGAATTGCACCATCTTTAGAGATGCTGTGTGTGCTGTGCATTCAGGTTACTACTGTGTGAATTACACACAGAACAAGGAGTGCAGATTTGCAAAAAAGCATTCAGTCTGTTCCCCAGGCAAAGGCATTAAGACCCCAGGTAACCAAGTGATAAAGTGTATTGTGGCACTCTTGTGTGGGTAACTGTTTTAATGTATTTCATGCAGATGTTATCTTTCTCTCTCTCTCTCTCTCTCTTTTACTCAAACTCAGACTGTAGATAAAAATGTTTGCATGTTTCATACATATTGAATGATGTGATGGATTGAATTCCACTAAATTACAAGTCTCTTTCTGGAACAGGATATCAACTTGAAACAAGTTGAATAAAGTTTTTAATTGTGAGCAGAACTGCAGCATATTGCATGAATGGCCCTCATGGTCTTCTCTGCCAAAGGAGTGAATTTTGATTCTGAAAGCTGTCATTATGAGCTACAGTGCCATGAAATTCTTATTTTGCCTGAAATGTTCGTCTCTTAGGAACTGACAGCACAGATACTGTATGTGAGGATTGCAGAGAAGGCCATTTTTCCATAGATGGAATAAACTGCACAGAACATACCAAGTAAGTAACAGTATTCACAGAAGTGTGATTGTATAACGGAATTAAGAGATTCCTCCTACTCTTTCCTACTCTGTTATGCACTGAAAATTTAGTGTAGTGTTTAGTAGTGATAGTTTGTAAAGTAGAATGCTAGTGTTATACATCTAGTGGCAGTATATTTTGAAAAGCATCCCATTGCGGATTGTCACTTTTTCCCTTGTAGTTGTGCTGATCATGAGCTGGCAGTAAAAGGAACTTCTACCAAAGACAATCAGTGCAGGAAGCCTTCAAGACACATATATTTTCTGATAGTGCCTGTAAGCCTTTTGGTGTCTGTGATTGTTGTACTTTGGTTCGGCTTCAAGAGCAAACAGGTATATTGTGCTTTTTTTTCTCTTGTCAAATTTTACATACAGCATGTGAGTCTTTACTGCATAATCTAACATATTTCTTTATGGGCCCTAACCAGAGAAGTCATCAAGTGATGAAGCTGCAGCCTGTTGGAGGTCAATGGTGAGTTAAGTTTGGTCTCTGGTTTCAGTACCCAACTTTATACTGTGATAAATAGTTATGTATAACTCATGAAATTGATGGCCTTTAAGCCACAATTATATCTCTACATTGCAACACATGTGCACGCACACATCATACACACATACACATACACATACATTATATACTTATATCACATGTTTTTCTGCCTTTTTTGTACGCTGCCAATCACATCCTGAAACTTTGTTTTTTGTTGTTTGTTTTGTTTTGCCATAGGTCATATACATCATTTTACTGAATGGTCAGCATGTCTGTCATGTTTTGAATGCAGAGAATACCGGTAGTTTCTCTGAGTCTTTCTATCTTTGTTTATTTCACAGAGTAGAAGATGAAGACAGTACATCAGCAATCAACTCTTCGATCTGAATGTGAATTCTGTGCTTGTTTTGGTAACATGTTACATGTTACTCCTGTTACAAAAAGGTATTTCTGAAAACCCAGCGGTCAATTCTGACATCGGTATCAAGATCGACTCCCTGTCTGTTTCTCCCACCAAAGTGGCAAGAAACCTAGGTGTCATGATCGATGACCAACTGACCTTTGTAGATCACGTTGCCTCTGTGGCTCGGTCGTGCCGTTTTTCCCTATTCAACATAAGGAAGATCAGGCCGTACCTAACACAACACGCAACCCAGCTCCTGGTTCAGACCCTGGTTATCTCTCGTCTTGACTACTGCAATGTCCTCCTATCAGGCCTACCAGCCTGTGCGGTGAGACCACTACAGATGATCCAGAATGCAGCTGCACGTCTGGTCTTTAACCAGCCAAAAAGGGCACATGTCACACTTCTGTTCATTGAACTTCACTGGTTGCCCTTGGCTTCTCGCATTAAATTCAAGGCACTTATGGTGGCCTACAGGGTGAATGATGGCTCTGCTCCCATCTACTTGAATACTCTTCTGAAGCCCTATGTGCAGATTCTATGTTAGCAATATGCACTCCTTGTTAGTTCTTTCATTGTGCTGTAGCTTGAATGTTATCCTCTTTTGTAAGTCGTTTTGGATAAAAGCGTCTGCTAAATGCCTAAATGTAAATGTAATAACCCCAGCACTCAACTTCACTGGGTTGTGGAATTTTATAGTTCCATCAGTTTTACGTGTAGGCTTGGGTTTATGAGCTTATGCAACCTATGTGTATATATGATGTATATGTGTGTATATATGTGTATATATATATATATATATATATATATATATATATATATATATATATATATTTGTACATATTTGGATGTGTTTTGTTATTAAAGAACAAGAAGAAAAATCATTACGCTGTTTGGGTGGGAATTTTGTGGTTCGGTTGCAGTTCAATTGTAAGGTAGTGGTCTTTCCACCAGATGCAGAAGCCATTCAGTGATGCTGTGCGTTATTAATGCACTATAAGCCCACAATATGTGAGCAGATGAGAGAGTGCTGATTGTCCTGGATGTAGTTGCCTGCAAACTCATCATATGATGTGCATCAAGATAGACACCATGATTTAATCCCCAATACAAAAACATTTGAAAAACAGTTAAATAACATTTCAGGTCTTACCCACATCAATTATTCAAAATTCCATTGTTATTATCTTTTTTGAATCTACAAACATTTTTTGTTGATTCTTTATAATGTGTATTTTATTGTCTTTCTCATGTTGAAAAACTAGGGCATTTGCATTTATGCATGCATTTAGCAAGCGCAGGTGACTTCTGTTTCATTTCTAAGTTGATATCTTGGAGAACCATGAAGTAATCAAGGAATACTAATTGAGGATCCACAGATGCCTTGGTTATGAAGAGAGGGTTTTTCTTGTGATATGGCTGAGATCTAACATCTTTACCCTCTCATTGTCCTGAGAATGTGTCTGCTATTAAAAGTAACAGTGCCACAAATGGCCAGCAGATGTTACTCTATGACAGTGGTTGTCAAACTGGGGTACGAGTACCCCTGGGGGTACTTGGATCAGTTCTAGGGGGTTTACAAATTAATTCTGTGATTGGGTTCTCAGCACTCAGCAGCATAAAGATAAAGTATGCAAATATATGCAAAAATATTAATTATTATACAAAGAAACCTGTCTGTGGTGCAGGGGTACTCGGTATGACATACAGTGTGTTAGGTGGTACCTGGAAGGTAAAAGTTTAGGAACTACTGCTCTATGACAACAGTACCACTCTTGGATTTTATTGCTTCCATGTTTCCATGGATGAATACCAGTGAGCTCTGAACTGTTACAGTTTTTAGTTTAGCTGCCAGCAGGCCGCTCAGCGTCCCTTTCCAGATGCCTTTGTAAATCACAATAAAACTAGTACTTCAGTAATGGTGCTTGAAAAAATAGTCTGTGGTGAAGTGTATTAATTCTTAATTCTTCCCGATTGTTATGTTGGGCAAAGTGAGGACCAGCATTTGACAACATGGGCGGACAGATGGGATGATTGACTAACTAGAAGTGTAGAAGTGTAACTAGAAGTGTTGAATAAATGCATGCAAAGTGCTGGTTCCCACTGGAATGGTCTGTTCCAGACATTGTAATTCAGGGAGTTTTATATTTTTATGGACAGTGTCAGGGAATTTGGCAATGGCATGTAGTTGTCCCCAAAATGTGACATTTCCGTCCTTCCTTCCAGGTCTTCATGACTTGCTTGAGTTGTTGTCTTTACTGTAACCAGATAAAGTTTTGCCCTGGAAACCTGAGCATGGAAATGGAGATTATAGATTGATTGGGTTTGAAATGGGTTTTTTTTGTTGTTGTTGTTTTTTTGTTTTGACTCAGAATCCAGGGGGTCTATTTTTCAATTATTTATGGAGTCATGGAAATTCTGCTTTTTAGTTAGGAATAGTCAGGAAATCATGTTTGACTTTAAGTGGGAACCCTGTTTGAGGTGCATACATGCTTCATGTGGTCCACCAGAACTCCCTCGAGACTTAAGCTGAGATGTAGATGGTATGCTGAAATGCTTTTAAGTAAAACTGATACACCCTATAAACCTTCATCATATGAACCTATGAACCTTGTCATTGTGTTACACATGGCAATACACATTCATTCTGAAAATTGACCTTGTCCTAAAAAGAATTGACTCTACCTTTAACTTTTGAACTTCAAAAGAGTTTTTCTGTTTATTCTTGTGCTTAAACTCTTTCCACACCACCCATAGAGAAATCAGTACGTATGTGAGCCTACTGATGACATCTGAATAGTTCCGTAGCGTTTTTTCTCTAAAGAAAACACACAAAATGTGTCAAGGGCGGGATCTGAGCCAATGATGCAAATTTTTACATACTGGATTCTGTTACATATATTTCCACTGGTTGGGTATAATCTTTGTGTGTTGGTAAATCAACTGCAATTTCAAGGTGGCAACCAATGTAAAGCAACTGAGATTTAGTGGAGCAAAGCTGTATAGTTTTGTAGAGTCATTTGTACCAGATGTTTAGGGATGCACAGGTAGGTCTCAAATCATTAGAATATTGTGGAAAAGTTTGTTAATTTCAGTAATTCAAAGCTCATACATTATATAGATTCATTAGACAGTTAGTGAAATATTTGGAGCCTTTATTCATGTTAATTTTGATCATCGTGGCTTACAGCTAAATAAAAACCCAAGTCTAGTGTCCCACAAAATTAGAATATTACATGGACATTAAACCAGGTGTCGGTACTTTAGGCAGTGTGGGCATGCTGCTGGATGAATGAAATCAACATCTCTATAAAGTTTGTCACTAGACGGAAGCGTTTGGGTGCTCTCAACTTCCCTGGTAGACGACTTTGGACTTGATAAAACTCAGTGATCAACACCAGCTGATGACATGACTCCCCAAATCTTCACTGACTGGAAACTTCACACTAGATTTCAAACAACTTCAACTTCCATTCTTCTCCACACTCAGGGACCTTTATTTCTAAATGAAGGCTTTCATTTCAAGTATTTCAAGCACTGAGGAGCAAACAGTAATGGTACCTTTGGAAGTGTGGGCAGGTGCCAAGTACTGATGGATGAATAAAATCAGCATCTTCATGAAGTTTGTCACTAGAAAGAAGCATTAAGTGCTCTAAAATTTGGAACAAAATGCTTTAAAGAAAAAGAACCTGGTAATGTAGTTTTATAATGTATGAGTTTCACATTTTACATTGAATTACTAAAATTAAAGAACTTTTCCACAGTATTCTATTTCTCCAGAATGCAGGGGTGTCTGGTTTTCAACCAGTCAAAAAGAGCACGTCACACTTCTGTTCACTTAGCTCCACTGGCTACCCTTAGGTGCTCACATCAAATTCAAAGCACTAATGTTGGCCTACAGGGTGATTGATGGACCTACTCCCATCTACCTTAATACCTTCTTAAAGCCCTGATCCCTCCTGGCCACTCTGTTCCTCCAAGGAACGTTGTCTAGCACTGCCAACACCTCACACTGGTCAATCCAGACTATTCTCACCTGTTGTTCCAGACTGGTGGAATGACCTTCCAAGTGCTGCCAGAGCAACGGATACCCTCTCCACCTTCAAGTTCTTAAAGACCCTCTTCTACTGCACTGTTATCTTCTGCCATTTTCCTGTTAGCAAGTGACACTCTTAGTAGTTAGTAAGGTTTTTAATTGTGCTGTAGCTTGAATGTTAATCCTTTGGTCACTTTGGAGAAAAGCGTCTGCTAACTACATAAATGTAAATGTAAATGTAAACCAAGTTTTGACTACAAGCCATGTTCAATAACATTTCAGTATGTTCAAATAGTAATTTGCAGTTTGCAGACAGTTAATGAAATGAGCAATGCAGTGCTCTGCGTTTTTGCCAGTATTCCAAAGGATCATGATTATCAGTAGGCCTGCCCTTTCTGCTAATTTTTAGCAGTCAGACCAAGATGATTTCTTGAGCAGTGTTTCTCAGTCTTTTGGGTTTGTGTTTACTGTGTATGATGTGTTATGTGACACTGTGGTTAAGACAAGTGCTTTCCTATCTTATGGCTGAGACCCAGTGCCTTTACCATACCGTACCCTCCCCTCTCTGTCCGGATGTTTGAGGTCTGGTATCTGCAATGCCACTAATCACCAGCAGGTGTCATTCTATGACAAGTGTACACTGCTTCCACGTTTCCATGGCTGATTCCCAATGTTCCAAAGCCCTGTCTCTAAAACTTAACTGGCATGAGTCAGGCAATCATGAGGTTGATTCATGACAGTTGAGTTTTTGAAGGTTCAGGACTTATTTAAATTTGGGGCTTAATGTGTAGGGGCACTGTGATTCTGCTTTCATCATCAAGCAGGTTCATGTTTTAGACTCTGAAGTCTCAAAGACTCAACGGTCATGAATCAACTTTCTGATTGGTTGATTCCTGCCATTTGGATTTAGCCTGTGTGTCACCTCCCAGTCTCCAGTGTCATGATCCCCATGTAGAAAGCAAATGCTCCCACCATTTATTGTCTTTGTGTATGTATCAGGGTGGAACATAACAGCTAAAAGCTAAAAGAAGGACACACAACCCATTATCAACACTATCACAGAAAATTGGAGAAGTACTGAGAGAAGTGTTAATGCATTCAAGACTCTTATTTAAATGTTACCTTTGAGTTTCTGTAAAGTATGAAGAGATAAATGGACTAAACCGTATTTTTGTCATCTTGTCATTTTGACATGTACATCAGGGGTCAGGGGGAAAAGGTCAAAGAGGAATTAGTCAAGGATATGGGTGTGGCTTAAACTCATATATGGATTCCTAGATAGAGATATAGACGAATAGATAATTAATATGGGATAATCTCTGTAGACAAGTCATTACAGTATTTTCTCTCTCTTTGTAGCCAGTCCGATTGTTTTTGAATTTAATTGGTTTTATACGGAGTCCGTATTACGGACAAAATATCTCTCAGAAGTGGACTATTTGAACTTTATTTTTGTCTTGATGAGTCAGATTACAGGCGCGCGCACACGAACATGGCTTTTGTGTTTGCAGTCGCGAGCGCACAGGTGCAGCGACAGATGCCTGCGCATAAATGCTTGAGTCATGCTGTCGTGCTTGCCAATTGTCCAGCCCGGTACATGCCGTCAGTGTTGAACATTTCGGCTACCAAACTCAAGCGTCACGTGAGGAGGGTGGGGTGTGGTGGAGTAGGGGAGTCTGTCCAAAACTGTGGATGGGACGAGTGAGGCGCAAAAGATTGCTTGGGGCGTGCGCTGCGCCCAAGTCTGAGTGAAGAAGCGTCCTTCCTAAATGGATGCATGTGTATTGTAAAAATGGATCGCTCTCAGATGCTTTGCCAGCTCTTGTGCGCCTTTCTTTTGTCCTTTGCCGGTGAGTTGGATAAATATCTTCAGTAGGTGTATGTCTATTTGTTAAATTACTTTGTCTGCGCGAATGTACATGCAGGACACAGAAACGCAAACAGACTCTTTATGTTATGCCAGATTGTCATGTGTCGGAGTTTGTTCTCATCCTGTCCGAAGAGGGATTCTCAGAGGTTCTTCTCTCCAAAACTCAGAAAGAACACCATTGTCAATTTTATTCTGTGAAAGTTGCCCAAAGTAAATGGCCATTCTGGCCTGGTCTATTAATAGATTGCTAACAAAAAAAGCTGCAGGCTAAAGTTGATTAAACTGTTTCAAGAATTTGCGGCATGCGTTTTGAGTGACAGGTGCATGTGCGCGCCGTTGAGTGTGCTATTTCCAAGCGAGCCTAGACCAGGGCCGAGGCCGGCTGTTTGCGTGTCTGTAATCGCGCTTGATTCAAGTAATACCTGTCAGCCTGACACCTGCCTTAACTGTCAGCATCGCCCCTGCATTTTTATACATCACACATCATCATCACCTGAGGTAGTTAAATGACATGTCGCTCGGGCTCTTTACTAAATCACACTACGATTTGTGTTATTTGAGAACGACTGCAGAGACGCGGGGGAAGCGGCTTTACTGACACCCGAAGCTCCAGAACCCAAACCTAACCGGAAATAGCACATCGTTTGTCAGTAACGGAATCTTATCGTTGCGCCTGTTCACCTGCTAAGTGAGTGTGATGAGCTAAAACATCAATAAGATCGAGTCAAAATAATCCACAATTCACAAGAGAAAATACATTTGTTTTGAGCGTCTTGTACAGACAGTTAGTGGCATTAGTAATTGGTGATATGAAAATGAGGATTATTTGATTATTAGTCCTAGTCCTCTAGTCTCAGCAGTAAGCAGTTTGCCTAATCTCACGTGATGTTACGACAGTTTCACCGGGTTTTCTAAAGGATGATGAAAGTAGAGTGCGTTTGTTTTTATGTGTGGATGTTTGTTTCATTCATGTTTGTGGATGTGTTCCTGAGAGAGACAGAGTGATTTTGTGTGTGTCCATCTGTCTGTCTGCGTGTGTGTCTGAGAGAAATAGAGTGTTTTGTGTGTATGTCTGAGAGAGAGACGTGTGTGTTTGGGTTTGTGTATGTGCGCGTGTGTGTACTTGTTTATTTAAATCTCTTGGCACAGTGTGTGTTCTTGACTGGCCCAGACCGTTTTTGAGTTGGATGGCAGCTCAGATGATTGAGCTGATACGCAAGGTCAGCTTTTTTAGTACAACCTGTCATGACTTCCCATCAGATACTGATACACGACTCCATCTCTGACTGTGTATGTGTGTGTGTGTGTGTTTATGTACACTTATGGACATTTGAATAAGTGTGTGTGTCTGTCCGTGTTTGTGTTTGTGTTTGTGTGAGTGTGTGTGTGTGTGTGTGTGTGTGTGTTTTAAGAGTGCCAGCAATATAAAGTCAACATGTTTCCACATTGTTTGTACGGTTGTTAAATTCCATCAGGAGACACTATGCTGAGGTTTCTTTTCACACACACACACACACACACACACACACACACACACACACACACACAGCAGATAAACACTCTCCTGACACGTCCATCCTGAAGTCTCTGTAGTGCCAGTGAGCCATTTTAACCATGTTGGATTTGCAGTGGAATAATTCATTCTGTTTGATGATTCAAATCAAAAATCTGAATCAGAATCAGTTTTATTGGTCAAGTATACTTACATACACAAGGAATTTGACTTTGGTAGAAATTAAGTCTCTATACATTCAACATATAGACATATAGGGTAGTAATGTAAGCATTCAGTAGACAAACAGTAATGTATAGACACATACTGTCCAATAGAGACAACTGTATGCATATAGGAATATAAGTACATAATAAACAAGTACACATAGTATTCAAGACAAGTACACATAGTATTCAAGACAAGTACACATAGTATTCAAGAGTACATATGGACTTGCATGTAAAGTGCAAAGTAATAGTGCAAATGTAGTGTGCAAGAAGCATTATTGGAATGATCAAGTATGTACTGTGTAAATATAGTGTGCAAGGTACATATTGGTGTGATAAACTAGGCCTAAACTATGTCATGTGTAGGAGAAGTGGGTGAATGGCCAAAGTAGGGGTGACCCAAAAAGGAAAGGATTACTCCAGGGAAACATGCAGGGAACCAGGAGCACAGACTTTTCATGTAGAAACACACACGCACACACACTTAAACACATACACACACACACACACACATGCACACACATGCTAATTGTTTGCTGATGGAGTCCTTGTGGCTATGTGGTTTTCAGGCGGTGGCCTGTGTTCCAGCGATGAGACCCGTCTGGTCAAGGAACTGTTCGCCAACTACAATAAGGTGGTCCGGCCGGTCAACCATTTCAAAGACGCTGTGGTGGTGACTGTAGGCCTGCAGCTCATCCAGCTTATCAATGTGGTGAGAGAGCGGCCTCTGCTCGTCTCTCTGTCCTTCTCTTTTCTTCTCTTCTCTTCTTTTCTCTTTCCTCTCTGCTCGTCTCTGTGCTTTTCTTTTCTTCTCCTCTCTTCTCCTCTCTATTCCGCTTGTCTCTGTCCTTCTCTTTTCTTCTCCTCTCTTCTCTTCTTTACTCTTCTCTTCTCCGCTCATCTCTGTCCTTCTCTTTTTCTTTTCTCTTCTCTCCTCTCCTCTTCTCCTCTCTTCTTTTCTCTTCTCTGTTCTTCTCCTCTCTTCTATTCTTTTCTCTTTTCTACTCTACTGTTCTCCTCTCCTCTTTTCTACCCTCTTCTCTTTTCTTCTCTTCTCTCTTCTTTCCTTCTCTTCTCTTCTCCTCTCTAGTCTTCTCCACTCTTTCTCTACTCTTCTCTACTCCCTGTCTTCTGTTGTCTGTTGTCTGTCCTGTCCCTTGTCTGTCTCAAATGCTCTACTTAAAGTAATAACTGCACTTTATGTATATATATATATAACGTATATTCACTAAAAGTTTTTTTATATATTTTAAATGTAGTACCACTCGATCCATGGGCTCACTATTTACAGTGGATATGGCTGGAATGACAAGAAAACCCACCTAATTTGACTTGACTCTACTCTACTTCACTTTTTCTCCTCTCCTCTCTTCTTGTCTCATGTCCTTCTTTCTATCCCTCCTTCCTTTTCCCTTCTTCCTGATCTTTCTGGTAAATTCTCTGCCTGTTTCCTCCCCAGGATGAAGTGAATCAGATTGTCACCAGTAATGTGCGGCTGAAGCAGGTAACGGTATCCCTCATTTCAGCCATGTTGATGCTGTTAGGATTGTGGACCTTTAAGAAATGAATTTACAGCAGGTTAAAAGAATTATCCAGAGTGAATCAGCCTCAAGCCTTGTTGTTTCACGTTGCTGAGTGCTGTCAGTTGGTATGAGAACGACAGAATTTGGTACAACCTAGACCAAATAACAAAATGGCAGCCAACACCAACAAAAGTGTTTTTTTTTTTTTTAAGTGTTAGCTGCCAGTTCTTGAATTCGGTCTACGTTGTACCAAAAATAACCCAACAGTATATTGTATCGTATCGTATCATATCGCTCAGTATCTGAAATAAAGCTGAGCTTTACTATATCCATGAGCATCAAAATTGTGAGATAGTTCAAACCACTCTTTGAGGAGAAGTTATTGCAGAGATTATCATTTTTCAGAGATTATTATTTTTCATCATTTTGTAGGATATAAATGTTCTCCAACCTGCATATTTTATCACCTCACCTGAGAACAAAATAGCCCTTATATGCACTTGCTATCCAGCTTGAACACTTGAACAACGTGTCTCTGCAGAGCTAAAGTCTTCGCCTGCAGTCTTATGTTGACCTCTCTCAATGGAGCACTGCCACCTGGTGGCCACTATTAGACTCTAACTTCAGCTTGAGCTCTGCAAGGTTGAAGTGTCTTGTTTGAGAGGTCTGAACCCGTGTTGTGTGTGATTCTCACAGCGCTGGAATGATGTCAATCTGCACTGGAACCCAGATGACTATGGGGGCATTAAGAAAATACGCATTCCCTCCACCGACATCTGGAAGCCAGACGTGGTGCTCTACAACAAGTATGATCTCTCTGTGTGTGTGTGTGTGTGTGTGTGTGTGTGTGTGTGTGCCACAGTGCAGACGGTGATCAGTGCTCTCATCCCCTGCATGCTGTTCAGCTTCCTCAAAGGGATGAGAGGGGTGTTTTACCTGCCAACAGACTTGTGTAACACCTCTGTGTGTGTGTGTGTGTGTGTGTGGTGTGTGTGTGTGTGTGTGTGTGTGTGTGCCACAGTGCAGACGGTGACTTTGCCATCGTCCACGAGACTAAGGTTCTCCTGGAGCACACAGGCATGGTGACGTGGAACCCTCCTGCCATCTTTAAGAGCTACTGTGAGATCATTGTGCTCTACTTCCCCTTCGACCTTCAGAACTGCACCATGAAGCTCGGCACCTGGACCTACGATGGCAACCTGGTCGTTATCAACCCGGTAATCACACACACACACACACCACAACACAACAAAGGCTTTTTTACCTGTCTTTGTTTCTTGCTCATGTGCACATACACACACACACACATACATATATACTCACATACAACACTCAGCCAACACCCACACACACATCCATAAAGACTCTCATAGATGCTCTCCTTCTCACTGCCACTCTAATGCTATTACTAATACAACTATTATCAGCTATTGCTGCCAACAACCAAAGCCTTAAACCCTTTTGCTTTTGGGTTTGCTGCTCTGCGTCGTCCAAAATGACAGCTTTGCATTTGCATTTGCATTTGCACTGGTGGCTACTAGAGCCATAACATAAAAGGTAATTGGACTGCTAAAAACATTGCAGATATAGCCTCCTAAAAACACTACAGATATAGACTGTTAAAAAGACTACAGATATAGACTATTAAAAACACTACAGATATAGACTGTTGAAAACACTGCAGATATAGACTGTTGAAAACACTACAGATATAGACTATTAAAACACTACAGATATAGACTATTAAAACACTGCAGATATAGACTATTAAAAACACTGCAGATATAGACTATTAAAAACACTGCAGATATAGACAGCATAGGGATAAAAGAAATAGAATGTTAAAGACACTGCAGCAATGCTGAAAGGTCGTTGCCAATGTACTCAAAGGTCAACAAATTTGTGTTACTTCATGGAGAATAGACCTAATGTTTTTTGTTGTTGTTGTTGTTAAGATAGTGACCGTCCAGAACTGAGTCACTTCATGTAGACTAATGTTTCTGTGTTACTTCCAAGAGAGTAAAGTGACCTGAGTCACTTTATGGAGAGTAATGTTTTTGTGTTACTTCCTGGAGAGTGAAGTGACCTGAGTCACTTCGTATAGAGTAATGTTTTTATGTTATTTCCTGGAGAGTGAAGTCACTTCATGGAGGGTAATGTTTTTGTGTTAGGATAGTGATCGTCCAGACTTGAGTAATTTCATGGAGAGCGGTGAGTGGGTGATGAAAGACTACCGCGGATGGAAACACTGGGTTTTCTATGCCTGTTGCCCGGACACGCCCTATCTGGACATCACCTACCACTTCCTCATGCTCCGACTGCCACTCTACTTCATCGTCAACGTCATCATCCCCTGCATGCTCTTCAGCTTCCTCACAGGCCTAGTGTTCTACCTGCCGACAGACTCAGGTAACACTCACCTATCTGTGTGCATGTGTGTGTGCGTGTGTGTGTGTGTGTGTGCATATGTGTGTGTGTGTGTGTGTGTCTAGGTGAGAAGATGATCCTTAGAATCTCTGTCCTGCTGTCTCTAACTGTGTTCCTGTGATGTGTGTGTGTGTGTGTGTGTGTGTGTGTCTAGGTGAGAAGATGACCCTGAGTATCTCCGTCCTGCTGTCTCTAACTGTGTTCCTTTGATGTATGTGTGTGTGTGTGTGTAGGTGAGAAGATGACCCTGAGTATCTCCGTCCTGCTGTCTCTAACTGTGTTCCTGTGATGTGTGTGTGTGTGTGTGTGTGTGTGTGGGTGTGTGTTTGTGTGTGTAGGTGAGAAGATGACCCTGAGTATCTCCGTCCTGCTGTCTCTAACTGTGTTCCTGTGATGTGTGTGTGTGTGTGTGTCTGTGTGTGTGTGTGTGTGTGTAGGTGAGAAGATGACCCTGAGTATCTCCGTCCTGCTGTCTCTAACTGTGTTCCTGCTGGTGATTGTGGAGCTCATCCCCTCCACCTCCAGCGCTGTCCCGCTCATTGGGAAGTACATGCTCTTCACCATGGTCTTCGTCATCGCCTCCATCATCATCACTGTCATCGTCATCAACACACACCACCGCTCCCCCAGCACACACACCATGCCCCAGTGGGTGCGCACGGTAAGGGATAGTATAACATAATGTAACATAATATGTTCATTCAGCCTGATTTGTGCCAGTGAGGTCTTTTTGAGGGTTCAGGGTTTAAGGGGGAGATTGGGATTTAGCCACAGTGTGCCCGTGTGCAGCCTTTATGCTCCCCAGGTGCTGTATCAATCTATAGCCCTGTTGTTCGAGGTCGCCACGTGCTGTTGGTAGAAAAAAAAATGAGAAAATTTGAAACTACCTGGACCGAAGAGTGAATCAGTAGCTGACACTAACTGAATGGGGCACAGAAACTCACTTTTAGTTTAATTTTTTCTGTGCCCCATTCAGTTAGCATTAGCTTGACGTTCGCTATTCTGTCTTTGTTGTATCAGATTTTCCTTCAGTCAGCACACAGTGGCCTCAA